>WOXC01007767.1:0-44628 GCA_011680675.1 Gymnobelideus leadbeateri
TAAAAAGACTTGTCTCTATTATTCTAAGCACTTTTATTTTACTAAAGATTTTATACTTTAATTAATAGCACTTGACTCTGAAAGATGTCATTTTTGAAAGCTAGATGGAAAAAATATGGTGTATTTACTCTGTAAGTAGATAGTAGAACGAAGTGCCAAGTAAGGGTTACATAAATAAATTGAGGCCATGCAAGAGTTTAAAATGAAAAAAAGAAAAAATTTAAAACTGTGGCCAAAGACTTAACGTTAGCAAGCCTCAACCTGGACCTTGGCTAAGCATTGGAACAACATGGCCCCTCTGCAGTCATTACCTGGTATATTTTCAAACCTGAAAGCCCAGTATCAGTAATAAGCAAACTAAGGTTTGAATGAAATATATTCTAGTTATAATCCCTGGTGTCAGATTTAGTTAAAAAATGATGCACAACTTTCATTTGAAAGCATACGAGACTTAAAGTTTAATAAGCCACCCACTCTAACAGCTGTTTGACCTTGGGCATTTTTTTTCCAGCCTTTATTTTTTTAATATTCAAAACATGAAAGGGTTGTACCAGATGAGGTTGGTGGTTCTTTCCAACTCTACAATCCTATGAAAGCCTTTGCTCATGACCTTCAAAATTGACCATCCTCTTGTATACCTTGCACTATGCACAACTATAGTTATACTTAGTGACAAGTTGGCACTCCTAAGGGCATTCTGCTGCTTCTAACCTCCTCCCACTAGTTTCTTAAGCAGGATTTGTTCACTTAAGCATCTAGGCAAGTTGGGTGTCACACAAACCACTGAACAACAATATGCAGAGGACCAGATGGGAGAGGAAAAAGGAAGTTTTCTCTCCATTGTATGTGGCTCTGCAGGGAACACTTTTATACCTGTAAAGTCTCTGAAGGGAAGAATCAGGTAGAATCTCAGAATTTCTTCCAAATGTTTTATGATGAAATGACAGTGTATTAACCATTACTTGGAGGTTCTGGGGCTCCCTAACTTTCTGTGGGAGTCAGTCTCTTAAAAACTTCCCAGGATCCTTGAAAATTGAAAGTAGCCTGCTTTTCCTACATGGAACCCCAATAAAAACCTTTTTCATGAATGGAGCCTCAATAAAGACATAGATCTCTTTGAAAGATTGTATAGAAGAGAGAGTACTAAAATGAGTACATGTGTAATTTCAGGGAATTTTTAGTTTTATACAAACATCTAAGTCAAAATGCAAATCTACAAAATCCCAACTGGCTTCTATAGATGGACAGCCTATATTTAGGAAATATATCATATATAATTTAAATATGTATATGTATGTGAGCATACAAATACATAAACACACACATGAGTTCAAACCCTGGAGTCAGGAGGACTTAAATTTAAATCTGTGCTTAGACACGTATTAGCTGTGTGATACTGGACAAGTCATTCAAGCCTATTAGCCTCAGTTCTTCATCTATAAAATAAACTGGAGAAGGAAATGGTAAATCACTCCAATATCTTTGCCAAGAAAATCCCAATTGGAGTCATGGAGAGTCAGACACAAGTGAAACAAGTCCACAACAACAAATGTGTATGTCATAAATTGTTCTCTAAACAAACAAGGAAGTTTATATAAACTGAAATGAGCAAAATCAGAACAATCTCTATTATACTGTCAATATTATAAAAACAATTTTGAAAACTTTTCTAAACTAATGAACAACGAGATAAGAACTAGGAGAATAATTTCTGCAATAACAATAACGCTGTAAAGACAAACTATTTTGATAGCTATGAGAGCTATGATGAAGATATGACCATTTGTGGCTCTAAAGGACCAATGAATCATACTATCTACCTCCTGACAGAGAGGTAACAGATTTAGGGAGCAGAATGGGACCTATTTATTTTTATATGGACAAAAGGAAATTTGTTTTGTTTTCCTATGCTCATTTCATACCAAGAATGTGTTTTCCTTCTTTTCAAAATGGGGTAGGATGGAAATAAAATAGATTTCTGTTAATTATTTTTACAGAGAAGGTGGGAGAGGTTGCTACAGGCATGGAATATTGAGTTACTTTCAGATAATTGTTTTGCTTTGTTACAAGATATCTGTCAGGCAGTGAGTACAATCTGTAAATAGAAAGTAAAAACAAAACATTTCAATAAATAAGAAGGAAGGAATGAAAGGAGGGAGGAGGGAAGTCTTGGATCTGGAATCAGGGAGACCTGAGTTCAAATCCTGCCTCAGACACTTAACTAGCTGTGTGGAAATGAGCAAGTCACTCAACCTCTTTCAGCTTCCAAATCTGTAAAATGGGGATAATATTAGCATCAATCACACTGGGTTGTTGATAATATTTGTAAAGTTATCTGCAAACTTTCAAGTGAAAAATATATACTTATATGAATGTCTCTATACATGTATGTATATATATGTATGATAGTTATTATTTATTAATGAGGGTATATAGGCTTTATTCTAAAAGGTATTTGTGACTCAAAAAGGTTAAAAACAGTTTAAATCTTTTCAGTGATCAGGATCATATTTTCTATCCTCTGACATATAATTTAAAAAATTAAACAACATACAATAAAATTGCTCAAAATTAAGTTTCATTACAGAAGAAAATAATGTTCCCTCTAACTTTCATGTTTTGGATGGATGAATCAAATATGGTAATTGAGTATGTCTGAGTAGATTTTATTGTTGGAATCAAATAAAACATAGGACAATGTTAATTTGGCACATTTAATGACATGTATAATGGTTATTTTGCTATATGGTAATTAGGCATAAATGCTAGGTAACTCATATAAATGACTACCCCTCATTACTCTTACAAAATAGAGATTTCAAGCATTTCTAAAGCTAGGTCAGAATGCAGTGGGCATAAGGTTCCCTTGCTGGAAAAATGGAAAGGTTTGGGTCTCCAGATGGTTCTTTAGAGGGAACTCAGAGCACGTTCACTTACCATTTAGTTATCTCCTTTCAGTGAGGTTAAACATCCCCATTTTCATAAAACAATCAACTTTACAAGCACTCGATGGGAAGGTATGACTGGACAATGGTTCATTTAAAAAATAAAGAAAAAGCAAACAATTTGTGGGTTTTCTTAGTCTTTAGGATCAAGATAAATCAATAAAGGGACATGGAGTAGAAGAGGAAGAAGCATTTATTAAGTATCTACCATATGCCAGGGGCTGTGCTAAATGCTTTACAAATATTATCTCATAGTTAGCAGTAAATGTCTAAGGGGACATTGGGACTCAGGTATTGATGACAACAGCCCCATCATGCCTTATCCACTAAGTCACCTCATTACTTAGCTAGGCAAAGAAAGCTAATGCAAACCTTAAGAGAGACAATAATCTCCAGAATCAGAGAGCAATAAAACAGAAATGCCCTAGTGGGGTGTAAAATTCCTAAAGATTGGGATTACTTTTCACTTCAGCTATGTATCTCTGATGTCTAGTATGGTGCCTTGTCCATAGCAAGCACTTAATAAATCATTATTGATTTTTTTTAAAAGAAGAAACTATACTCTAAACCACAGTCACACAAGATGGATGCAGCTGTGTTATACTTCACTAGAATCCCCACACTGGATGCTAGATCTAAATGATCTGAACCCTATGGTTGAGGAGAGAAAGCAGAAGAGGCAAGAGAAAGTATGTGGTGGAAACCCCAGTTTGCAGCCTCAGTCTTCCAATCCATTGCACTCAATTCAATTCAATAAACATCTATTATATTAAGCACCTCCAACATCCTAGGCATTATCCTACTTGTTGTAGATATTTAAAAAAGGTTCTTACTCTTTTTTTTTAAGCAATTGGGGTTAAGTAACTTGCTCAAGGTTACACGGCTAGTCATTATTTATGTGTGGGTGCTCATTTTCTGAGGCCGGATTTTGATATCGGGTCATCCCAACTCCGAGGCTGGCACTCTTACTCACTGCGCCACCTAGCCGCCCCTTTTAGGGCTATTGGGGTTAAATAACTTGCCCAAGGTCACACGGCTAGGTTTTTGTTTGTGTGGGTTAAGTGTCTGAGGCCGGATCCGAATTCAGGTCCTTCTGACTCCAGGACTGGCATTCTACTCACTGCGCCACCTAGCCGCCCCAGGTTCTTACTCTTAAGGAACTTACGTTCTACTGAGTTATAATATTATGTAGCAGTCTTTATTCTACTTATTTCTGGTCTCTCCTCTAACTCCACAAAGGGTTAAGAATCAAAACATTTCAGCATGATTCAAGATTCAGGAGATGTTTTATGACCTTTAGGGAAAGAAATAGGGATTAATGTCCTGAAATACTATTCCTGTTTACTGATAATATAATATAGCTCTACCAATTTACTCAGCATTTCCCAGAAGGTGTAAATAAACCACTATTTTTTATAAGATTGGGAAAGAACGGTCAAAATTCAGGAGACTATGCTTCCTGAATTTTAACTAAATCATTTCCTCCTCACTGAGAGTTCTTATTAAGATTCTGCCATGTGACTGCTAATAGTGTCAGTGGAAGTGACATGGTGATACAGTAATACCCTCCCCTATCTTGGATAAAACAACAGAGATGCTTAGAATACCCACTAGTGAGAGAGGCTTGACATCTGGATGATTGAATCTTGTTTGTTCAAAGAATGATTTCACATTATGTGCTATTGTGTTTTATCTTTAACTTCTTAATTATGGAACCTAGACAAATAACATTTTGTTGTTATGTGACCCTGAGAATTTCTTGTACTGGGTAGAGATGGAACATGTAATTTTCATTTTACAGGATCCATAGACATTGGAGGGAACCAAGTATGATCTTTTCACTTTACTTATGTAGAAACCAAAGCCATAGGTAAGTCACTATGGGTAAGGTGACTTGTCCAAGGTCACATAGCTAGTAACAGGTGGGATCTAAGTCTTAAGCCTATATCATCTGATTTCCAGGGGTCTTTGAATAACATCACAGTAGCCTTGTCAGAAATTTGTACATATAAGAGAATGACACTGAAAGGCAGAAGTAAAATCATATTTAATCTTAGAGTTTTGGAATTTGGGTAAGGAAACTATGAATTTGAAACCAGATTCAACTCTTAGTAGCTGTGATCCTTGAGAGCAAGGATTGGTCCATGTATTCTCTACCTCAGCAGTCCCTAAAGCATCGGGCATATCTTGGGGTCTTAAATACTAATGGCTCTCAGATTCACATTCTTTATCTGTCAAATGGAAATAGTAATGCATGGAGTACCTACCTCATAAGATTGGTTTAAGGATGAAATGAGATGTTAAGGTGTTTTGCTGAGTGCTATACAAAATGTCCATTAGTAGTAATGTTATTACTTTGTAGATACAATTAGCCACATTTTAAATCCTATGAGAGCTTGCAAGAGATAATACTCCTTAGATAAAACTTCAAAGTAGTCTGTCTGTCATTGGACTTACCAGATTGCCCTTTCTTTTCTCCTCTCTTTCCTTGTCCTTTATCTCTATCAAGACCTCCTCTCAAGGAAGTATTTAATATGGCCTCAGAATAGGAAGCTCTAGGTTCAAGATCAGCTTTTGTCGCCTATTGTTTGTGTAATCCTAGGCAAGACACTTAACCTCTTAGTGACCACACCCAACAAAGACCAAAAATAGAAGAACAGCTACTACATGAAATCACAGTCTGAATCAAAAGATAAGTTGCAGGGAAAAGTATTTTGGAGATGGGAGTGTAGGCATGTGGAGAGCTTATGCTTAATAAATGCTTCATTTCTGCAATCATATACCACAGGAAATCAACATAGCCAAGAATCAATTATGCTATTTGTTCTTCTTAAGGAGAACTGGTATAAGAGGGGAGAGAAGAGGAGGAAGAGGCAAAAGCTGTAATTATTCTTCTGCTCTCTGACACGTTAGGACCAGAAAACTCTAGGAAACTTCTGGTGAATATAGGATTATCAAGTCAGATTCAACCACTACAGATACAAGAATTCAGCAAAGGGATCTTAATGTTAGCTTCCCTTCCTATGAGTTGGAGAAGAGGAAGTGGGACAAGGGCCTTGACTCTAAGACCTTCTTTGTGATCTAATTAGATATCTTGCACAACATATGAACAATGAAGCCTAATGTGCTTCTGCCAAAATGCTAGTTATTTTGTCCTTTGCCAACAGAAAAGGATATTTCCCATCATTATGTTCTTCTAAAGATGAGTATGCTCTTCCCCACTGTAAGAAGCTCATTGACTATACAAATACAGAATTTAGGAAAAAATAACACTTTAAAAATCATATCCTTCCACCCAACATCCAATGGTTCAAAAAGCTTCCTCTACCAGTCAGAAGGAATTCAGTGGAGATGTTCTATATTGACAGAATGAAACATATTCAGTACAAGTATAATTGGAAATTTTCCTGCCTTTATACACAGAAATATTGGATTATTTATAAATATTTTTGAAACAATCTCATTTTAAAATATAGTCTTCTAATTGTACTTCCACTCTCTCCTCTCTTCAATCTATCTTCAGGGCAGCTGCCCAAATAAGCTTCCTAAAGCACAAGTCTTACCACATATTTGTTCTACTCAAAATTCTTCAGTGGCTCCCTACAAACTTCTCAGTTATGTATCTAAAACCCTTCCCAACTTGGTTCCAGCTTACATTTCTAGGCATATTTTACATCACGCCCCTTCACACATACTACATTCCAGTCAAACTTATATATTTGTTTGTTCCCTAAGCTTTTTGAAGGATGAATTTATTACTTCCAAAAGCTACTCGTTTTTGAAAGAGACAGAGAAAAAAGAGAGAGAAAGAAAAGACAGCGACAGAAAGAGAAAGAGACAGAGACAATCTAGCATATGTCTGGATAATTGAAGTCTCCCATCACTACTATGTTATGCCTTTATGCCAGGCATGTAATCCATTTCCCAAGTATCTCTTTCTATTTTCTGTGCAGGTGGTCTCTAGTATACTCCAGAGAATAAATCACTTCTGTTTCTTCTTCCTTTGATCTTCATCTAAATACTCTACATCATGCTTTCCCTCTCTGGTCCCTAGAATTTTGTTACTAGCATAGGTCTTTAACATACAGTGCCAAATAACCTCCTCCCTAACCTATCCTGTTTCCTTTGAATGTAATACCCATCCAGAGCCATAGTCCAGTCATGGTTCTTATCTCACAAAGTTTCAGTAATAACTACAAGGTCAAACTTGTTCCCTGTTTGTTGTTGAAAGTCCAGGAATTTGTGTATAGACACTTAAGACCATGGGTTTTTTTCTATTCTATCCTTTTTGTGGATTTTGTAAGCCATAAATTTCTGGGTATCTCAGCTGCTAGTCTTCATCCTCCTTTGTGGCTACTCTCTGTAACATCTTACATAAGAGATATACATAAACAGTCTTCTTCCTCCCCTGATTTTTGTTGTTTAAAACCCTTTTAAGTAAACCAGGCTTTGTTACATGTACTCTATTTCTGGCCAGAAATATGTCAGCCCTGTATCATAAGCCATGATCCATGAATTCAAATCCCCTTCTTGGACACCACTTTCATAGCCAGCTATTTACTTCACAAATTAATTATTTTTCTTCATCCTTAGCCTTCAATGAGCAATAGTGAGAAAAAAACACAACTGTGCCTTTCTGGTCTTCAGTTTCTTACCCAAGACTTTTTAATCAGTGGCAATAATTTTTAGATCCCTTTTGATAGTGCCATTTTTACCCAAGAAGACCACCCTCATAGTTGTCATCTGTTTTGATAAAATCTTAGGAGGTTCTCTGTATGTCTTGGATACACACTCCAGGAAGACAACGGCTTTCTTCATTGTTGTTATCAACAACTGCCTCAGTATCCCTGGACAGGGAATCGCCAGTTATGAGTATCCCATCTTCCTCTGCCCCTTATTAGATGGTCTCTCACCTGGTAGGTGCTATGGATCTATAGTATCATTCTTAGGAGGACAAGATGCTCTTCCTCAGAATATCTAATTCTCTTCTCTTCAAGAAGAGCCTTAAATCTGTTTCAAAGTACTTGATCACATAGCTGTTGTTTTCCTTCCCTTTCTCTTGTGTAACATTCCCATTCTCCATCATCTTGACAAGGGTCAAGTCCTTTCTTCTCCACTTCAGAGTCATATTTTTACCCATTGAAGCCTTGCCTCCAGTTCTATGTGAAAGCCTTTGTTCTCTCTAACGACCTAGTGGAGGAACTTTCTTTGAGTCCCTTCACCTCTTCAAGGAGGAGGATCAGTTTATGTTTGGAACACATAAGAGTAACTTAATCTTCTCCTGCTCTTTCTTCTATGGAAGTCAGAAATAAAAATATTTTGAGATAATCTCAATGTTCATTATCTCGTCCAGTTGGAAATCACCTTGTCTACTTGGAAGGCACATGACACTTTACAAATCTCTTATGTTTATCATGTTCTATTTTCTATTATAGTAATTTGTTTACATTACTTTATCCTCCTTACAAGACCTTGAGAACCTTAAGGGGAGACTATGTAATTTATTTTTCTCTCTCCCTAATTATCTATCATAGGAATTTGAAGTTGGTATTAATATCTATTTTTTTTAATACATTGATCTTTGAGTTTCTGAAGGAAAAATAATAAGGCTTTTTACAGAGAATAATGTCTTGGTTTCAATTTTCCTAAAACTTCTCCTTTGGGGACCAAATTTATGCCTTGCCAGAAAATGTCAATTCATGTCTGAATGTGCTTTTTAGAAATAGAAAAGCCAATACAGACACAAAATGATTTAAGCTCAGTTTAGCTTAAATAGCCATTGAAATCCAAAAGCACATAAAGAGGCCGCCCAATGCACAATGCAAAGCTGAAGGAGCTCTGTGACATGATTCTAGCTATTCCTAGTTAGATATACAAACTGGCAGCAAACCATCTGGGCTTCTAATAGCTTTTAATATTGCTCAAGCTTAACTGGTGGCAACAAATATGCATTATCATTATGGAAAATAAGCTTTTTTATTTCCCAATTCCATTTACAAGAATATGATAAAAAAGAAAACTTTCAACTTGAGGGATAATAGCCAATTATGAACCTACTACTTAACTTAAAAATATTTTTACAGTTACCACGAAGCATTCTTGCTAGCTTCCTGAGAGTACCTGAAAGAATCTTTTCTGTACACATATTAGTCAATTTTTTCTCACTGGTCTAGTTATTTGTTTCACATAGGGCAAAGTATAGCTATATTAAAAAACAAAATAGCCAACCTGAATACATAGCATCCTTTCTGGTTGGAAAGTAGGCAGTGTTTGAGTGGATTGGAAATCTTAACTGTTTATAATCATTCAAAGCAATGCAATTAAAAAAGAGCTGTCTTCCCATCCTTGTCCATTTATTTAAGTCATTTTCACTTTTTATGGAGATACAGGGAGTGATTCTAGTCAGTTGCTATTTTTCTTGGTCTAATAAGCAAAAGAATTTTTCAAACTAATCATATAAATTCTGGACTCCAGATGTAGTTTAATAGATGTTGTTAAACATTAACTTTTGCTAAAAAACTTTTGGTTGCTCATTGAAAAGTGAAAGGTACATGATGGTGTCCTTTGAATCAAAAACAATTTGAAAATAGAGAAAAAAAGACATTGACCAGTTTTAATTGATCAACTATGCCTGTGATTGTTGAAATAATTATATTAGGAGTGCTTATTGAGCCCTTCCTTTTATTGTCTTGCTTTCAAATAGACCCTAATTCAGTCTCTATTGTTAATTTTACTTTGTTCATTTCAGTACTTAAAGTAACCAGATGCCTGGCTGAGTGATATCAATAATCTAAAATATACAAACTGAACCTTTAGAAATGAGTTACCCAAAATTTAACATTACAAATTTAAAATTAGTCTCTTGAATTTGGTCTATCAAGTCTTCCTATTTCAGTGGCAATTGTATACACATTAAGTCAGTTGATAAATCTTAACATTTACAAAAGAGAATGTTTTTTCTTTAATGCTTCTAAATCAACCGTATTCATTAAATTTCATTATTTCTACATCATTTAATGTAGGTCAACATGTCAAAGCAAGCTAACATGCATATATCTTTCTAGTCCACTGGCATCACTCAAGAAGATAAAAGAATCCAGCAGACCTTACTTCAGTGAAAAAAAAAAACCCTCTCATACGAAAACATAACAAAAAAAACTACAACCACAAAAGAACTAATGTAATCGATATAATACTGAAAGCTAACATCCCAAGCCTTTCATGGTTGAAAATGTATTTCTATAGAAGCAAGAAGAATTTCAGAAGAAATTCAAAAGATGATTTTTCTCATAATTGAAACATGAAACATTCTAACTAATCCAGTGCCAATTTAGTACACTAGTAATGGCTAAGCTTCCAATCTATGGCTTGCACTACTAATAGGTGACATTTTATATAGTGCTTTAAAACTCACAGTATCTCACTTGGAGGCTCACAATGGCTCCCTGAAGTAGGTAAACTTTATACTTTAATCTGTTTTAAGATAACCTTAACTTCTGCAATCCTACTATTAATTATTTCTTTTCCAGGCTTTTCTTAAAATATCTTGTCCTGACCAAAGAAGACCCTTCCACAATTTTATCTTATCTTATTTATTTGTTTGTTTTTATTTATTTATTTATTTTAGTATTTTGCTTCAAAGTTTAGTTCCTGACAGATTGTTCCACCTCATAACTCTTGGCCACTGGCAGTGTGAATCATATGGTCTCATTCATCTTAATCCCAATTCAATCTTTCATCCAACAGTTGCTCAAACTTTGTATCCCTGGTGCATAGCATAGTGCCTGGCATACAGTAGGCACTTAATAAATGCTTGTTGACTGTCTGAGTTAGGAGAAACACCAAGACAGGAGTAAAAAATGTTGCTGTGAAAAAAGGAAAGGAGAAAAACTTGAAGAAAGTCCTGAGAGATACGGATGAAGGAAATTAACGACTATGACAGCTTAACCTAATTCTAAAAGGTAGCTTGGAGAGTAAACAGAGCCTGTCTTGTAATCAACAAGGCCTGGGTTTGTCACATCTTTGACACACCAAAGTGGTAGAATCATTGCCAATTTGCATTAGTAGAGGGAGTTTCCTTGTGAGGAAGTTCCTTTTACTAGAGAAACCACAGGTCCAGACCAAAAAGAAATAAATTAATGTTTATATGATGATAAACACAATTTCAATGAAGAGGTTGGTTGCTAAGTCAAAAGCACCAAAAAAACTTCAGATAACAAAAAAGAAAAGGGGAATTCTAGGTGATATTTAGACAACACTTAGGAAATTCTGAATGAAAATAAACATTCCCATGAGTTCAAATTCAGTCTCAGACACTTAAAGTTGTGTGACCCTGGGTAAGTAATTTAATCTTGTTTGCCTCAGTTTCCTCATCTGTCAAATGAGCTGGAGAAGGAATTGGTAAACCACTCCAGTATGTTGGCTAAGAAAACCCAAATGGGGTTATGAAAACTCAGAAGCAATTGAAAAATGAATCAACAAAATCCTACCCAGACCAAAATCTATCATCAGAATGTAAGAGACACTGTCAGTTGTGTTCACTTTATCAGATGTGCCCTGTTCATTTCCTGACTCTTCCATGGCTTTGGTACAATAGATATTCCCTTTCTCTCAAGTGGCTTCAATATTTCCTTTCCTGTGGGATGCTACTCATCTGTCTAGAAATCAGTACTGCTAAACCCAAACTTAGGAAAGTAAATTAAGTGATACAGTAACTAGCAGTCTGGACCCAGAGTGAGGAAGACCTAAATTCAAATCTGCCTTCATATATTTCTAAGTTCTGTATCCCTGGGCAATTCACTTAAACCTGTTTGCTTCACCTGTAAAATTCGGATCATTATAAAACCTGCCTTCTAGAATTGTTGTGAAGATAAAAAGAGGGGCTATTTCATTTTTTGTCTTACATCCCCAGCAATTAAGATAGTTCCTTTTTCCTAGTAGGTGCTTAATGAAATGTTTATTGTACCTAATGTCACTCATATGAGGCCCAAGATCAGACTTTAACACTTGTTGATGTGTGTTTGGTCTTTCCTACTCTTAGAAAAGTTATGCCCTTCCAGGATGCCACTGTCATAATTATATTTCATATATCTGAACACTTCAATGGACCTTTGATCTCATCAATGTTGGTATTCCTTCCAATTATTCAGATGACAACCCATCTATACCTGTTCATCCTATGTAATTCATCCATAATCTTTCATATGTTTTCTATTGGGGTGCCACCAACTTGTTGGGGGGGCTTTCTTCTAGATCTCTTAATATTGTGTCAATCCCATTGCATAAGCTCAGTGGAAAATTTTGGGGCAGGATGAAATGACAATCAATATGGCAGCCCTCGAAGTCTAGTCATGGTGTAATTATTGCCAAATCTAATGTTAGTTGGAAACAATACATTATTGTGTGGAGATAATCCTTTTAGTCATATTCCTTTAAATTCTTTCCAATATTTGTTGTAGTTCTATATTTCTGGAATCTAGTTTCTTTCAGAACTTTGTAAGTTTTCATATTTAAAAAATAGAAATAAAACAATGTTAATGGCTTATTTTGCAATTCCATTTTGAAATATGAATTAAAGCATTAAAACAAGTAGTAATAACAGTAGTAATAATTTAACATGTTTTTGGTAGGATAGCATTACTTATATTTTCTTAATTACTAACTATGAGAGAAGGACCCCACAGTTTCAGTGGTAAGGGACCCCACTTTTGTAGAATCCTACATTTACACTTGGAAGGGACTTCAGAGGCCATCCAGTCCAATTTCTTATTTTACAAAAGTGGCTAGCCAAGAGAGATTACTGACTTGCCTAAGGTCAGAGAGGAAGAAATCATTAAGAGGCAGGATTTGAACCTAGGCTTTTTGACTCTAGAGACAGTATGCTTTTCCACTGTACCAAGTGGTCGCCTTAATCTATCACTATCTATGTAATTATGGTAGAGAGACTCATAGATAAATCAGAGATGTTCCTAAGGACACACAGTCAAAAGAAAAGTAGAATTAAAACCCCCAATTTGGAAATGCTTTTCTAATTCCTTTTTAAATGATGGAAAACATGATCAAGTCAATGACAGATACATCAAAGCTCTGCAAGAATGACACATGAGATAGAAATCTTCCTCTCACTGGGAGGGGGGCTTGCCAAGAGAGAAGACAGGATCACTGTTAATAGAAGTGGGTTAATATCCAGTATGAACTTTATCTGCCTCCAAGTATTGCATAGGGAAAGAGGGAACAAGAATTTATTACATAGCTATTCTGTGCCAGAGCCTGTGCTAAGAGCTTTACAAATATCATCTCATTTGATCCCAACAACCCTGAGAGGTAGTGTTATGATCTTCATTTTACATGTGAGGAAACTGAGGCATATCAAGGTTAAATAACTTGCCTGAGATCACAGAGCTAGTACATCCCTAAGGCAGAGTTTGAACTCAGGGAAGCATCACCAGCTGCCTCGGAACTTTGGCCACTCACTACTACTTGAAAACTGAGGTTGCTGGGATGTTTATGGGATTGGTCTCACTACAGAACCCCTTAATACTTCTCTCTACAAGCAGAAAGTTGGGTATTCATCAAGAAATCACAAGAGCAGCAACAGTCTGACTCCTACAGGATCTTAGCTGTTTTTGCCAGCCTTAGAGGCATCTTGGAAATAACTCTGGCCATACCTATGGAGCATAGAAGGCAGGAAAGGATTTCCCCTCCCTAAAGGAGGACCAGGTGTCAACCAAGGAGTAGTACAGAGGAAGTAGCAGCAAAGAGCATCTCACAGCCCCCAGCACTTTCTGACACTAGGTCACTCTCACAACTAGTATTTTTTTTTTGCTTTTTGGAGGGCAATTGGGGTTAAGTAACTTGCCCAAGGTCACACGGCTAGGTTTTTGTTTGTGTGTGTTAAGTGTCTGAGGCCGGATCCGAACTCAGGTCCTTCTGACTCCAGGGCCAGCACTCTACTCACTTCGCCACCTAGCTGCCCCCACAACTAGTATTTTACTGAGTACCAGTAATGTGGCCAACCAACTGATCAAAAGCATTTATACAGTGCCAACTATGTTCCAGGCACTCCATCAGGCAATGGAGATACAAAGGTAAAAACAAGGGTTCCCCCCCCCCCTCAAGAAGCTTACATTCTATTTGGAGAGACAACATGCATATGTATAATCAATCAGTCAACAAGCATTTATTAAACACAATTCTGTAAACCCAAAGAGATTTGAATAAAAGTGACAAAAAACCTAGTCTCTAACTTTAAGGAATTGTTATTCTGATATAGGAGATAATCTATGGGAGCCTGGCACACATAGGGTGTTCTAAAAGTCTTAATATTATTAAAGATTACAAGTGCATTAAGACTTTTGGAAAAGAAACAAGAGAAACACAGAGGAGAATTAAGGTTGCCTTGGAGGGGAACAACAAAATATGTTGTGTTCGAAAAGTCTTAGTGAAATTTTAAACTCATAAATCCTAGATGGCTTTGATGCTTCTATCTCATGCATCTTTCTTGTGGAGTTTTGCTGTATTTGTCATTGCCCTGATTATGTTTTCCATCATTTAAAAAAGAACTAGGAAAACATTCCTAAGCTAGGGATTTTAATCATGCCTCTTCTTTTTTTTATTATTTATTTGTTTTTTTTGGAGGGGGGAGGGCAGGGCAATTGGGAGTTAAGTGACTTGCCCAAGGTCACATGGCTAGTTTTCTGTTAAGTGTCTGAGGTCACATTTGAACTCAGTTCCTCCTGACTCCAGGGCTGGTGCTATATTCACTGCGCCACCTAGCCACCCCCAATCATGCCTCTTCTTTTGATTGATTATGTGTTCTTAAGAAAATCTCTAATTTATCTGTGACTCTTTGCCATAATGAGTGGCAGGTTAAGGGAAACCAATCGGTACCCTGTATATTAGAAATAAATAAATGGTAATTTGAAGAGAAAAGCAATAGTGTGTGTGTGGGGGGAGGGGAGGCGGGGAGGTCCCTTATATAAAATAGAGATTGAGCTGAGATTTCCAAGGAAACTAGATGTCCTAAGAGATGGAAATGATGAGGGAGAACATTACAGGAACGTGGGGGTGTCTTGGTGCAAAGGCCGAGAGAGACAGAGACACAGGCACAGAGAGAGACAGAGACAGACATACAGAGAGACAGACAGAAAGAGACAGAGAAAGACAGAGACAGAGAGATGGATACAGAGAGAGAGCAACACAGAGAAACAGAGACAGAGAGATAGAAGAAGAGTGAGACAGACACAGAAACAGAGACAGAGAGAAACAGAAATACATATACACACATAGAGACACACAGACAGACACAAAGGCAGACAGACATAGAAATAGAGACACACAGAGACAAGAGACAGAGAGAGACAGAAAAAAGAGCGAGGGAGGGAGGGAGGGAGGGAGGGGGAGAGAGAAAAGGGGAGGGGGAGAGAGAAACAGAGAGTGACAGAGAAAGAGAGAGAGACAGAGAGAGAGAGAAAGAGAGAGAGAGAGAGAGAGAGAGAGAGAGAGAGAGAGAGAGAGAGAGAGAGAGAGAGAGGAGGGAGAGAGGGAGAGCATGAGAGACAGAGACAGAGAGACACACAGAGAGAAAGAGACAGAGAGAGAGAGAGAGAGAGAGAAGGAGAGAGAAATATCAAGGGCTGTGCATGAAGAACAGCAAGGAACCTGGTACTGTGGAGGACACAAAAGACTTATCAGTCACATTGGCTTTTTATGTTCTCAGAAGTAAGAAAAAAAAATATAGAGGCCAAGGCAACTGACAATTGATAAGCATATCTTAATGCCTAACCATTCTTCTTTCTGCCAGCTTCAGACTTCCTCCTCAATCATCTCTTTTTTCTCACTCTCAATCTTCAAAATAACTTTCACAATCACCCCATAAGTCAAAACTATTATCTAGCATGGATCAACACTAACCATACCAGACAGATACCTTCACACAAGTTTGTATTGAATTTCTCAACAGATAAAAAGGCTAACTGACTTTGGGTGAGACCTTGAGCAAGTGATTTCTACAAAAGCAAAACCATCCTCCTTTGAAGAGCCTTGTCAGAAAAAGAAAAAAAAAGATTGTGTAAAGCTTTGACCTTCTACCAGATGGACTCTTGGTTTACATTTTCTTTTTAACCTTGTTTGGGAGCTGACATTAAAACTAGAGCTTTTGTTTTCATTTATGTCATTTTCTGCTCTTTTTTTTTCTTTTGAACTATTCATAACGTATGACCTTGGGAAATTTCTTATTTTGAGAACTTCCCCTCAGTATTTGGAAAATAGATTTTTATTGAGATTTTCTGTTTCTTATAGCACTCTAGTTATCCCAAGTATCCCTTCTCCTACCCCTCCCAGAGAATCAGCCCCCTCAGTATTTTTTAAAATCCCTATTTCCCTCACCTAATAAAATCTCACTGCCCATTTGTGTGTTTTCATTGCTCGTATGTTTCTTACTTCTCGGTCAAGATGTGGCCAAAATATTACAATAAGTAAAAATTATTTTCTAGAAGATGCAGAAAATGGCATATCCCAATCTTGTACACACATGTGATATGTATGTATACACACAATAATACAACTTTATGCATATTTATATGTATACAGTATACATACATATAAATGTTTTATATAGAGGGTGTCCCATAAGTCTTTGTTGTTCAGTTTTAAGATATTAAAGCTTATTATATACTTTTCCTATATTAAAATATATAATCGGTGGTATATGATACATAATATATGGTATACTTACATATGATATGTAATGTACTACAATAGTATGTCATATGCTATATAGAATATGCACATATAAAACACTTAATTATGATATATAATTATTCAAGATATGCAATATATGATATATACAATATATTTTATATAGTACATGATGCTATAATATGACATTATGTCAGATATTACACATATGTGACATGTCATACATAATATCAGAGATGATACGCATGGCATGTAATGCTTCGAGTGCTATATCTAAGCTTTATCACCTTAAAACTGAAACTGAACAACAAAGAAGTGACAAATACATTACAAATGATGCATACATATACACATATAATGGATACATTATATACTAATACAACAGGAATACATACATATACTCACATAGACATACATATGTGCATGCATACATACATGCATATGCATGCACATAGATATATGTCTATCTCCATCTATCTCTATCTACCTCTATCTGTCCATCCACCTCTTTCCTCTCTTTCTGTGTATCTGTCCATCCATCTATCTAGCCACATCTATCTATCTATCTATCTATCTATCTATCTATCTATCTATCTATCTATCTACTTGTTTGTCTGTCTATCTAGGACTAGGACAAAATTGCCAAGTCTGACTTTGACATATCCCTCTGCTTTTCTCTCTCCTCTCCCCTGCCTGGACTCTCAATTATCCCCCTCTCCACACATGCACCAACACCTCAGACTGCCCTCAATTCTCCCCAGTTCAGTTCCCGCCCCCTTCCTAGATCTGCGTTTCCTGGAAGTGTTCTATCAGATCACAGATTTGGATATAGAAGGAGTTACAGCTGTCATCTTGCTTTACCCCACCATTTTACAAATGAGCAAACAATCCCAGAGAACATGTGATTTGCTTGGTGTCACAAATGTAATAAGCAAGAGAACTCAAATTCGAACCTCGGTCTTCAGCTTCCAAGGGCTCCCAAACTACTCCTAATTTTCCCTTGTAGCTTCAAGAGCAGTAACAGCATAATGAAAGGACCAAGATTTGAGTTCAAATCCTGACTCTTCTACCTGTGCTACCTGAGCTAGTAAGTCACTTAATCTTCTGAAGCCTCAGTTTCATCATCTGTCAAATGAAGAGATTGGCCTATATGACTGACTGCTTAGGTCCTTTCCATTTCTAAATCTGTGACCCTATTATCCTTTCCTGGAATAGTAACAACAACAAAACAGGATCTGACTAAACTGATTCATACTAAAGCAGAATGACTCAGAGCCTTAATCTAGCCAAAGGTATTTGCATTTTAAAAGAGGACCTTTTTAACCAAAAATAAATTCCTAATTTGTGGACTTTTCAGGCATTGAAAGAGGGTGAAATGAGGAATTTCAGCCAGTGGGGTTTCATTCTGCCAAGACCTGAAATCATGCCACACAGGGCAATTACCTACTCTGTCTCTGCATAAAGCCAAGCAGTATATAAATTCAATCAGAATAATATAAGTCCTGGGGATATCACTTAAGAAAACATTTCTAATTATTTCAGAACTTTTGTACTATATAGGCACACTGCAAAGACATGAACAACAAAAAAAGAGTGGACTTGGGTTTCTTTGTGAAAAGATTACACGCTTATAGAGTGCTCCACATTCTGGAAATTTTAAAGGTACTAGTGGTGCACATTGGATTTTTGAAAATATGCTTAGTTTTTGTCAGGGAAACAAGGATCTTTGAGAACTGTTTAGTTTAGCTCTGGCCATCCTGTAGGGTATTACAAAAGAAATAAAAACCAGCAAGCATGTACATACCTATGGTTTACAAAATTGTTTATCTCATTTGATCCTCACTCTAACCCTGTGAGGTAGGTAATATTGTTATATCCATTTTACAGGTGAGGAAACTGAGGCTAAGGGTGGTAAAATGATTGGAACAGTCATATAGCCAATAAGTATGTAAGGCAAGATTCAAACTCAGGTTTTCCTCATTCCGAGTCTATCCCTCTAGCTACTGCCTACGTGTTATACCAGAAGCACTATCCTTTTGCAGAACTGTATAGTAAATGAAGATTATCTTCAATAGTAAGCCTTTACTTCTTCTCTTTCCTAGGCACCCAACCCCATAAACTCATCTGCTTTGTTGCCTTCCTAGTTCAATGCCTTCCTGCTACCTACCCTTCACTATCCAAGGCTCTATCAATACCCAATTAAATTCATCTTTTCTATATCTCAGCCTCAAGGTATTAGTGAAATAATCCCACAAATTAACCCGAGCAAATAAAAGAGCTATAGGGCCATAGGGCTTTGACCCAAGTGTATTTTAATGGTGGTCTCCAGGGCATGCCTTTTTCTTGCAGCCAAACTAATTAGTGATTCTAATAATAGGAATTTCAGAGAACTGGCAACCCATCAGGGTAATGGAAGGGATCTGAGGCAAGAAAGACCATTTTCCAGCTTCTCTAATGTCTTCTACATTGGTGATGCCTCCATTCTCACCCCGTCAGTGATTGCCTCTTTTATTTAATTCTGTGGTTGTTGTGGTTGTTGTTGTTTTATAATAACCAAATCAATGAGAACTCCAAACAGAAAGTTTCATGAAGACAGGGACCATTCTCATTTAAACTTTGACTCACCCCCAGTACCCAGTACCATGCCTTTCAAACTTTTGGTACATAATCAATGTTTGCTACTGAATTGAATTGCAAATAGAAAAAAAAGAGAAACTACAAAGTATAAGTGCGTGAAGTCTCCAAGTTGGACTCACACAGTCCCAATCTCCCAAACAGAGCTGCAAAATTTGACCTTGGGACTCACTTAGATTTCTTCTGGAAGAATTTGTCATTTAATGCCTGGTGCTGTGGAGCTTATAAACACAAGTCCTGAAGCTTATAAACTCCAGTCAGAAGTAAAGAATAGAGGACAGCACAGACCCTTATTTAATGTTTCACCAGAGATATGTTTGGGGGAGATTGAGTAGTTCATTTTCATAGGATTTAAGAATATTTGGAGGAGGGCAATGTTGAGATAGGGCTGAATAGGCTAAGTTAGAGCCAGAATGCAGAGGGTTTTGAAGGGCCAGCCAGCTAAGGAATTTGGATTTCATTCAGTAGTGATGGAAAGCAGTAGAAGGGTTTGGAACAGGAGAGTGACAAGATCAGATCTATAGCCACAGAATACAAAGCCCCCAAAAGGTCTGGTCTGAAGTTACACAGTAGTAATTAGAGCCAGTGTTCTTTCCACTTGATGGAAATGCATAGCTAACCTCTCTTTGCTGTCTTTTTCTGCCAAAGCTACACCTACCTGGATGAGTAAAATCACGTGAAATAAATTGGCAAAGTCCAGGGCAGGAGTGTTGGCCAGGGTGCTGAAGTAAGGAGA
Source organism: Gymnobelideus leadbeateri (assembly GCA_011680675.1). Classification (NCBI taxonomy): domain Eukaryota; kingdom Metazoa; phylum Chordata; class Mammalia; order Diprotodontia; family Petauridae; genus Gymnobelideus; species Gymnobelideus leadbeateri. The sequence goes on from WOXC01007767.1 coordinate 20,014, forward strand.
AGGGATTAGGAACATGACTGACTTAAGGTTGTTCTTCTCCCTTCCCCCTCCTTTAATATGATAACCCTGAGGTTAGAAATGAGTGGCATATTTAGAGTTGTAAGAACGCTTAGAGGATATTCAGTCCATTTTACAGAAAAGATTGAAGCCTAGAGAAGTAAAGTGATTTCCCTAAAGACACCTAGTAAGTGGTAGAGACTGAATTTGAACCAGGTTCTGGGACTCAAAATCTAGCTTTCTGCCCAATGGACCAATTTGTCTGTCTGTGTCTGTCTGTTCATGCCTCCCTCCTTCCTTCCCCTACTGACCTCATTCATTTTGATGGTTGGTTTGTTGGTTGTTGTCCTTCCTTCTCGAAGAGGACCAAAATGACATCACGAGAATCACATTTCAATGTGTCTGACTGTGGCTGATCCGACCAATATGTGCTCAGAATGTTCTACCACAAGTTGGGCACAAATAGTCCATGTGAACATTTGGGGTGGATTCTCTAAATCTGCACTGTGTGTGTGTGTTTGGGTGTGTGTGGTTGGTTTGAGTGTGTTTGTTTTTTTTTTTTTTAGCTATTTCAATTCTGCTTTGCTCATAGAACATAGTACCTTCTCTGATGTTGGCATGCCCATATTTCGATAGAAATCTACAGGATATTAAATTCTTTTTTGGGGGGTAAAGAAGGGATTGAAATATATTGAGGTGTGCTCTTGAGAAAAAGTCTATGTAGGGGTCTGGGAAATCCTCTAGTGTCATGAAATTAAATATATATTATATATTATGTATAAACTATGCATACATAAAATTTAATATATGATATAATACAAAAGAATAATTTTATATTAAATAACTATATATAAATATTATATACACATTAATTACTATGTTGGCCTATGAACAATACTCAAGCTTAAAAAACAAAACTAAAACTAAAAGATCAATATCAGTGGGATCTCCAGTAGCATTTTCACTATTGCTATTAATGAGTCAGGTTCTAATCCCTTTTTTGGGGCCTTAGCTTCCTTAACTGCAGCATGAAAGGATGAGTTCCAGCTGCAAAATTTTATAATTCTGTGATTTTGTTTAAGAAGAAAAATAAAAAAAAAACAAGTAGGAAACCGGAGAGAAATCAATAGTAAATCAGATGAATATTATAAAACTGTTATTGAGTAACATCACAAATATTGATGAAAGGCATTTTGGGGGATCTTTCTTACCCCAGCTTTACTTAGCATTTTATTCTTGTACTCAAGGGATAATTCTGTTTTTCTTTTCTTACAATTCACATTTCTTTCACTGAACATGTGCATCCTAATATCAGGACCACGTGCTGTTCCTTGACACAAGGGGTGTGTGGCAAACACTTGAATCACTTCTGGTTAACTGCAGAATTGCAGCCATAGCAATTCAAGCAGAGAAACCCCTCGATGCCAATTTTTGTTCTAATCCAAATGCCCACCACCCACTTTGGAGATGTGGTGCCAGCTCAGTTTCCTCCCCCTGCCAGATAATTGGCTTCCCTTCTGTTCAACTTTGTGACCTCCAGCTTTAGAGAAAACTTCTGGCTCTGGGAAATTGGCCCAGGGAGATCTTGGCCCCATTCACTCTGGTGAATGGCAAAGAGTAACACTTTATTTGACACTTAAAAAGAAGCCATTTAATTCCTACTGATATTTCCTGTCATATTTAAAAAGAAAAACAAAATGAGCAACCAAGAGAGGCTGGCTGAAGGAAAAGCTGGCCAAGAGTGCTGAGTATGAACTGGCCTGGCCTGGCATGTCCCTCTTGGTAAGCTTAAGTGTTTCCCTGATCATTTCCCTGCCTTTCCCATAAATATTTTTCAGCCACTTCTATAATGGCCCTCCTGGAACTAGGCACATGCACAGAAGGATTTGGTGATTTTAGATATCTGGCCTGAGCCCCTGGCTACTCTCCTAAGGGATTTCCCTCGGAAATCACCCAACACTTAGGGGGCATTTCAATAAGGAAGTAACTGGAAAAGTATGGGGGATGGGAGCAGAGTTCTAGAACATAAAAACTGGTGGAAACCACAGCATACTCAGTGGCCCCCTACTTTTCTTTGCCTGTCACCCCGTTCTCTGGGTGTCACATGGTCTTTCTCCATATGCATACAAATGTAGAGATGATGATGAATGAGTTAATTTAGGGACGTCTTGGACTCTGTCCTCAAGCCTGAACAGCTGTTCTAGGCACCTGGCCAGCGGTGGGGATGGAGGCTAGAGAAGGTTCCCTAAAGCAAGGTAAAGCGGCGCGGCCTTGGGATCCCTTGGAGTCCCCAGTTCCACTGTAATGAACCTGATGCCCCATGACAGTCCCTCTCCTGGAGGCACACATCCCCGGGTCTGGCGGCGTTGGGTTACTCTACCCAGGAAAGGGGGACGCTGGGGAGCCCCCCTGAGACAGAGGCTCGGGCTAGACTCCCGGACCCCCTCCCTCGGGGGAGGGGGCGTGCAGGAAGCAGCCGCGGAGGACGCGCTCACACCCCCGCACTCCCACATCTCTCCCACCCGCCCCCCACACACTCCCTGGCAGGCAAAGGCACCGCGCGCACTCCCAGGCGCCCGTGCCCTGAGCCCTGCGCCCTGCACTTACCCGCTGCTGGTGCTGCCGGCTGCTGACAGCCACGGCGGCGGCCGACGCGGCGCTGTGTCTGAGCTCGGCCGCCCCGCCGGGTCTCAGCAGGCTGCGCGTGAACCTGCGGGTCCGCTCTCCGGCCATTTAGCCCTTCCTAGCGTCCGCGCCTCGGGCACCGCTGGAGCGCGCAGCTGGAGAGGAGGCGGTCGCGCCTCCCGCCCGGCCGAGCCTCTCGACCCACCCGCCTTTCAGGAAGCGGAACTCGGAGCGGTTCCCCCCCTTCTCTCTCGCTCAACTATCTAGAGGCGGTTTTTTCCCTCTCCCTCTAGCTCCCCCACCCCACCCCACCTCCTCTCTGGCTGCAGCCGCCCCCGCCCCCGCTTGTGCAGCTTCTGCGCCACTTTCCAAACTCCCCGTTGTTCTTCCTGTCATCCCCGTCCCACTCTGGGCTTCCTCTAGTCGTCTCCGCGGTGGCACCTCTGGCGCTGGGCTCTCCGCGCCCAAGACCGTCCCGCAGTGCCACCCGTGCGCACCCTCTAGCTGTCTGAGCACGCGGGTCGGGGGACAGGCGTGGGGAGAAAGCCTGGGGGGGGGGGGGACACCCACCACCCACCTACACCTCCGGGATACAGTCCTGAGAGAAGGTGTAAGGTTCTTACCGGGTCCTAGACTGTCCAATGCAGGCAAACGACCCAAGGCATCCGGCTACTCTGACCTATTTCTTTTGGGTTTCATACTTATTCCGATTTTAGTTCGAGTAGGGGTCATGAGCTACAAATTGGCCTCTGTGGGCAGTGGGGGGTAGAGGGGACGTGTGGAGGGACCGAATGCAGTGGTTTCCAATGTTGGTAGAATAAGTTACTGTATCCCTCTTCTTAAAATATTCGTCGTGTATCACCCACTCTTTCCAGTGGTTCTTAACTTTAATACTCTCTGGAGATTTTTGGGTAAATCAATGAAAGAAGTGCCATATTGGGCCAGATTTGCTGTCTATCAAATTCAGAACTGGTTCTAATATCCCAGAGAGAAGGTTTGTGTAAAGGTACAGTTCTCAGAAAGCCCCCCTGCTACGTCTACTAAACCTGGAATCAAGAAACTTGGGTTCTAATCTCATTTTAAAAACACGTGTGAGAGCCTCAGTTTCCCCAACGGGCCTAATGGCACTTATAGTTAACCTACCTCAGAGCTGTGGAAAAGTGCTAAATGTTTGCCACTGTCTTTCTATTACTCCTTTCTGCACCTAGATCTTTCCTTCTGATATTCTATCAGCATCCTACATCTGACATACCTAAATGAAACTCATAATCTCTCTTTCTCAAGCCACTACCATTGCCACAAACTTCCTATTTTTGTTATGGCACCACCTTCCATCAACCCCATAATAATCACTTAGCAAGATTTTATTTAACTTACCCAATCTCCCCTATTTAATTTTTCTGCATTCATGATTATTTTACTAGTTCAGACCCTTGTCATCTTTCCCCTGTGTTCTTGCAATGACCATTTAATAGTTCTTCATGCTTCCAGTTTCTCTCTTAAACAATTTATCCTCTGGAAGGAAACCATACAAAATAATCTTAAAAATTGATACCTCACGGGGTTAATAGACAAGGGTCAGCTTTATAACTAGGTGGCTCTGTGAGCTCCTTGAGGCCAGACATACAGCAAGTAGAGAATAAATGTTTGTGGACTGTCTGCTAGGTATGATTTACATACAGGTTTTGTGGTGTCAAATTAAAATAGAAATGGATCCTCCTCCCTTGATCCCTAGTCCCCTTATCATATCATGATAGGTCCAGCCAAGCCTCAACCTTGGATCACTCCTACCATTCCTCACCTTCTCGGCTACATACATGCTGCTAAAGGAAGATGCAGAAAATCATGCAACTGTTTTGACTGGGTCTACTACAGATTTATATTACATAATATTGACTGGGCCCTCACTGCTGCTAGAAAATCCTATTACAGACCCTTCATTGACTCACTATCTCAATCTCCACAGTGGCTCTTCCAGATCTTTTCATCCCTCCTCAAATTTCCCATGGCTTGCTCCCCTCCCCTTCCTTATTTCACCTGAGAACTTTGCCTTGACTATATATTACAGGAAAAAGTAAAGCCTTTCACCATGGACTCCATCTTCTCCCTTTGTCCTCATCTCCTATCATTCAGATACCTTCTTTGCCCTTCTCTTTCACTTCTGAAGTAGCCTTACTCCTTACCAAAGCTAACCCTTTTACTTGTTCACTGATCCCATTCCATCCATTTCTTCAAACAGATTGTTCCCTTTGTCATCTATTTTCACTTACTTTCAATCTTACTCTTCTGGCTTATTTCCTAATGCCTACAAATGTAACCTTGTCTCCCCCATCCTGAAAAAGTCCTCACTTGATCCTTCCATCCCTATTATCATCCTATATCTCTTCTGCCTTGTGTAGCTAAACTCCTCAGAAAAGGCCATCTACACTCTCTCCTCTCAGTCTCTTCTTGACCCATTATACTTTATATTCTGACCTTATCATTCCCCAAAAGCTACTTTCTCCAAAGTCAACAATCATTTCTTCATTGCCAAATCCAATGGCCTTTTCTCAGACCTCATCCTCCTTGACCTCTCTTCAGCCTGTGACTTATTAGTCACTCTTTCCTCTTTGATTATTTCTTCTCTCTAGGTTTTTGGTTCACCACTATTTCCTGCTTCTCCTCCTACCTATCTGACCACTCCTCTGTCTCTTTTTCTGGATCCTTCTCCAGATCACGCCCTCTAACAATAAGTATCCCTCAGGCTTTTGATCTTGGTCATCTTCTCTTCTCCTTCTATATTACTTCACTTTGTAATCTCATCCACTCCCATGGATTTAATCCATCTGTATGCTGATGTTTCTCAAAAATTCTCTATTGACCTCCAATCTCCAACTGCTTTTCGGACATCTCAAACTAGATGTCCAATAGACATCTCGAACTCAGTATGTCCAAAACAGAACTCATTGGGTTTCTCCAAAATCTTCCCTACTCCTACCTTTCCTATTACAGTAGAGGGCAACTCCACCCCCTAGTCCTTCAAGGTTGGAACCTAGGTGTCATTCTGGATTCCTCACTACCTCTCACCCTCCTACATCAAATCTGTTGTCAAGGCCTGGTGACTTCATCTTTATGACATCTCTTGAATATCACCCCTTTTCTCCTTTGCCTCTACTAAGACTTTAATACAGACCTATAATACCCTACACATGGATTGTTGAAGTAGCCTGCTGGTGAGTCTACTTGTCTCAAGTCCCTCCCCACTGCAATCCATCCTCCATTCCACCTCTAAAGGGATTTTCCCAAAATAAAAGTCCAGTCATATCACCCTCCCACTCAATAAACTCAAGTGGTTATTTATCTCCTCTGGTATCAAACACAAAATGCTCAGCTTGGCATTCAAAGTCCCTTATAACTTAATTCCTCCTTACCTTTCCAGTCTTTTTATACCTTATTGTGCCACACCTATTCTTTGATCTGACTCTGGTCTTCTGGTAGTTCCATGAACAAGACACTTTTTCTCTGGGCTCATGAATTTTCTCTGTCTTCCATTCCTGGAATGTTCTCCCTTCTCTGTTCCAACTACTGATCTCTATGACTTCCTTTAAGTCCTAATTAATATCTCTCTGTCTACAGGATGCTTTCTCCAGCCTCTCTTAATTACATTACCTTCTGTCTGTTAATCATTCTCTATTCTGCATATAGCTTTCTTTGTAGATATTTCTTTACACGTTTTCACCCCAATTTTAATGTTAATTCCTTGAGGTCAATGATCATCTTTTGCCTCTTTTTTTGTATCTCCAGTACTTAACACAGTGCCTGGCACAGACTAGGTACTTAATAAATGTTTATTGATTTATCCCTGTGGGCAGCATTTTGATTTAGAAAACCACAAATTAGCATTATTTATGATATACTATATTTCTTCTTATTTTATTAAATATTTCCTGATTTCATTTTATTCTGGTTCAGGATTAAACCAAATTGATTTCCGAATTTAGACAAGATGATCAGTGCTTTCCTTCAGGGTGCCAAATTTAGAGGATGCTGACATCAGTAGATGTTTTCAGCTCAGAAAAAACTTCTACCATCTCCAGGTTAGTAAGACCAATTAATTAAAATAGAAGAGAGACTTCAATCCTCTTCTTTACCACCTTTACAAGCAGAGACAACCAAACATTAGAAACTAGCAGTTTTGGGGTGTCGAGGTGGTGCAGTGAGTAGAGCATCAGCCCTGGAGTCAGAAGGACCTGAGTTTGGATCTGGCCTCAGACACTTAATGCACACACACACACACACACACACACACACACACACACTCACACACACACACACACACACACACAAACCAACTAAAAAAAACCTAGCTGTGTGACCTTGGGCAAGTTACTTAATCCCAATTGCCCTCCAAAAAGCAAAACCAAAACAAAACAAAAAAGAAACTAGCAGTTTCCTGGGGTCTCTGTTCTTCCTCATCTCCAGCTGAGGACATGCAGATGTGCCACTTCCCTCAGGGCAGTTTGAGAAATTTGCCTGGGAAGAAAAATTTTCTAGTTTTAGGTCTGAAAACAATAATACCTTGATGAAAATTAATTTATTAGCTGGCTATCTGCTAGGACCAGAGAAGTCTGAGAGAGGACAAATACAGATCTTAGGGGAGGGCAACCTGAAAAGTAGTTAATGAACAGATTAAAAAACAGAAGCCAACAATATGGAACATATAGGAAGCATTCCCAATGTCTGATGAAACACACGCATTGAATGTAGAAAAGACAAAAATGACCAAAATATTTTATAGAGCTAGAAAAAATAATAACAAAATTCATCTGGAAGAATAAGAGGTCAAGAATATCAAGGGCAGAGGCAACTAGGTGGCTCAGTGAATAGAGCACTGGCCCTGGAGTCAGGAGGACCTGAGTTCAAATCTGACCTCAGACACAACACACAAAAATAAACTAGCTGTGGGACCTTGGGCAAGTCACTTAACCCCAATTGCCCTCCAAAAAAAAGCAAAAAAAAAAAAAGAATATCAAGGGAATTAATAGAAAGAAATGCAAGGGGAGGTGGCCTAGCTGCACCAGATCTAAAACTGTATTGTAAAGCAGCAATCCTTAAAACTACTTGGTACTGGCTAAGAAATAGAGTAGAGGATTAGTAGAATAGGTTAGGTACATGAGACCCAATAGTTAAGGGCTATAGTAATGCACTGTTTGATAAACCCAAAGACTCCAGCTTCTGGGATAAGAACTCAATATTTAACAAAACCTTCTGGGAAAACTGAGAAATAGTATGGCAGAAACTAGGCATGGACCAACGTTTTATACAATATGCCAAGATAAAGTCAAAAGGGGTGCAGGATTTAGACATAAAAGGTGATACCATAAGCAAATTAGGAGAACAAGGAATAGTTTACCTATCAGATCTATGGAGAAAAGAAGAATTTATAAGCAAACAAGAGAAAAAGAACATTATGAAATGCAAAATGGATACTTTTGATTACATTAAATTAAAAAGTTTTTGAACAAACAAGGTCAATACAACCAAGAGTAGAAGGGAAACAGAAAGCTGGGAAACAATTTTTATAACCGTTGCCTCCAAAAAAAGGCCTCATTTCTAAAATATATAGAGAACTGAGTCAAATTTATAAGAATACGTGTCATGAGGGTGGCTAGGTGGTGCAGTGAATTGAGCATCAGCCCTGGAGTCAAGAGGACCTGAGTTAAAATCTAGCCTCAGACACTTAACACAAAACTAACCATGTGACCTTGGGCAAGTCATTTAACCCCAATTGCCCTACCTTCCCCACCTCTCCCCCCCAAAAAAAAGAAAAAAAGAATACAGGTCACTTTCCAAGTCTTAAATGGTCAAAGGATATGAATGGGGAGTTTTTAGATGAAGAAATTAAAACTATGTTTAGTCATATAAAAATGCCCTAAATTACTATTGATTAGAGAAATGCACATTAAAACGATTCTGAGGTACCATATTAACACTTATTAGATTGGCTAGCATTACAAAACAGGAAAATGATGAATGTTGGAGGTGCGGGAAAATTGGAACAATAATGCATTGTTGGTGGAGTTGTAAACTGATCCAACCATTGTGGAGTGCAATTTGGAACTATGCCCAAAGGGCTATAAAACTGTGTATACTCTTTGATCTAGCAATACCACTACTAGATCTTTATCCCAAAGAGATCATAAAAAAGGGAAAAGGACCCATGTGTACAAAAATGTTTATAGCAGCTCTTTTTGTGGTAGCCAAGAATTGGAAATTGAGGGGATACCCATCAATTGGGGAATGGCTGAACAAGTGTTGGTATATCAATGTAATGGGATACTACTGTTCTATCAGAAATGATGAGCAAGCAGATTTCAGAAAGATCTCAAAAGACTTATATGAACTGATATTGAGTGAAGTGAACAGAACCAGGAAAATAATGTACACAGTAACAGCAACATTGTGTGATGACCAACTTTGATAGTTTTAGTTTTTCTAAGCAGTACAATGATCTAAGAAAATTCCAAAAAGACTCATGACGTACCATGTTATCCACATTCAGAGAAAGAACTATGGAGTCTGAATGTAGATTGAAGCATACTATTATCTCTCTTTTTTTCTTTCTCATGTTTTTTCCCCTTTTATTCTGATTCTTCTTTCACAACATGACTAATATGAAAATATCTTTAATATTATTGTACACCTATAGCCTATCAGATTGCATGCTGTCTTGGGGAGGGAAAGGGGAGGGTGAAAGATTTGAAACTTGGCATCTTATAAAAGTGAATTTTGAAAACTAAAACTAAATAACTAAAATTTAAAACAAAAAAAGATTTAAAGCTTGAAAAATAATTAATTTCTCTCATCAGCTTTTATTCCCTTTGCCAGATTTTTTCAGAAAGCTCCGAAATCCAAGGTGAGGAAAAAGGACATTTTTAAAATACAGATTCCAGGATCTATGTTAGAATTACAATCCAACTAATAAAAACTTCAAATTTACAAGAAAAAAGACTAAAATGCTCCTTGTTTCAGTTCATTTCAGAAAATCTGGAGATATGGTGAACTTAATAAAAAGGCATACAATGGACTGATAACATGCTGAAAGACAGCACTGACAAAGAGACAACAACATCTCCCAGTCTCCTAGTTGAGAGTATACAATGGTTCCCTCTAGCTCTGTGGATACAATGCTAGAATTGAGAGTCACAAAGACCTGGGTTTGTATCCTGCTCCCAACACTCACTAAACACTTCCAACTCCAAATCTCAATGTAAATCTATGCCTCTCCTCCCAAGTTCCTTATTTCTGTTTATGGCACCCCAACATCTTCCCAGCCACACAGATTCAAAATGCCCAAGTCATCTTTGCCTCATCTCCATGTCTTTGTGGATGCTAAGTCGTACTGATTCCACTTATGCAACATTTCCTGTACTCTTCCCCTTTCTTCTCACTCCCATTACTACCCTTTATATTAGGCCCTCATTAGCTTTTGTTTGAAATGTTCTGATACCCTCTTGGACCATCTCCCTGCCCCCGTATCCTATTAATATTCCATTATGATCTGCTCATCTCATGACCACCAAAATAATTTTGTTTTAAAACTTTTTTGTCATTAATGTTACAATCATCAGCAAACACAAACATTTCAATATACAGAGATGAACAGAAAATAAGATTAGATAAGAAACTGAGAAATTCTAGTATACTTCTGTAATTTGGAGGGTTGCCTTCTCTATATTTAAAAAAAGTTTGTGGTTGCTCTTTTTTTTTTTTTTTAATTTCTGTCTCTACCCACTACCTCACTCCCCTTTTCCTCCCCCATTGGAGACCTCACTTCCATTGTAACAAAACAAATCAGTACATTGGCCATGTCTGAAATTGTGCATCTTGTTCTGCACCTCTAGTCCATCATGCCTCTGCCAAGTGGTGGGCGGCATACTCACTCATTAGTCCTCTGAAGGAAGGATTGGTCATTGGTTTAATCAGAGCTCTGAAATTTTCCAAATACTATCTCCAGCACAGTTGGGGAATTTCCAGTGTCTTTCTTTTGCTTCTAGAATGGAATACAAATTCCTTGGACTGGCATTCAGGGTGCTCCACAGCTTGATTTCAACCTGCTTTTCTAGTCTTATTTCATAATATTTCCATTTATGTACTTGATATACCCACTAAAATGAAATTCACTCTTGTTTCCCACTCCCTTGCTTTCATGCTTGGAATGTACTGCCCCTCCATCTATGATTTTTTTTTAAAGCAACTGGGGTTAAGTAACTTGCTCAAGGTTACACGGCTAGTCATTATTTATGTGTGGGTGCTCATTTTCTGAGGCCGGATTTGATTTTGGGTCATCCCAACTCCGAGGCCGGCGCTCTTACTCACTGCGCCGCCTAGCTGCCCCTTTTAGGGCAATTGGGGTTAAGTAACTTGCCCAAGGTCACACGGCTAGGTTTTTGTTTGTGTGGGTTAAGTGTCTGAGGCCGGATCCGAACTCGGGTCCTTCTGACTCCAGGGCCAGCGCTCTACTCACTGCGCCACCTAGTCGCCCCCCATCTATGATTTTTAAAACCCTTCACTTTCATCAAAGCTTAGCTCAGATTCTACCTCTTTCCAGAAACCTTCCATGATTCCTCTAGCTCATAATAAGGTCCTTTCCCTTTGCAAGTTTCTTAGAATGCTTTGTCTGAATGTTTCCTTTGCTTAAAAATAAGCCTTACTTTGTATTATTCTTGTACAACAATATATTATATTCACCCAGTACAATGAAAATATTTTTTTACTTTGTACCTAGTATAGTATCTTATACACACAATAAATATTTATTTACTTGAATTAAAAGGGGGAAAATGGAAGGAAGAAGGCAGAAGAAATGAAAGTTTGGGGGTACCTAAGATAAATTTCACCTACATGAGAAATTTTTACTTTTAGCAGGATGATACCAAGTTCCCAATGGGACTTGGAGTCTAGGACTAGACTTGGAGTAAGGACACTTGGGTTCAAATTTTACTTCTTCTACTCACTAGTTGTATGACCATGGATAAGTCACTTAACTTCTCTAATCATTCTTACCCATAAAATGGGAATAAATAAGAGCACTTATTTCACCAGGTTATAAGAATCAAATAAGTTAATATATGTAAAGTGGTTAACTAACCTATACATTTCATTAGTAATAGTAGTATAGTAGTAAGTAATAGCAGCAGTAGTAGCAGCAGCAGCTGCTGCTTCAATAGTAGTAGTGTAGTAGTAGTAGTAGTAGTAGTAGTAGTGGTGGTGGTGGTGGTGGTGGTGCTGATGGTGCTGGTGGTGATAGTAGTCTTGGTGGTGGTGGTGTCAATGGTGAGAGCATTAGCACTAGTACTTCATGGTCAAAATGATTTTTTTATAGACTTTGGTACTTTAGTTTGTCAGTGCCTATTCAATTTCCTTACCTGCCTATTTCTTTCAATATCATTACCATTGTCTCACTAATTCATGTCCATCTTTGACACCTTATAACTAGATTCCACATCTGATTAATTCCCAAATCCAGGAAATTCTACCTCCAGAATATCTTTCACACACATTACATAACTATGGTAGGGGTTAATGGAGCCTTGCCTCATAATATCAAATTAAAATTATGCTAATAGCATTCACAATCCTACATTTGAAAGTACCAGATAATGGACCAAGTTAAGTTCCTTTTCTGTTCCCCTATACTCCACTTTTTCCTCTGCCTTCAGTTTCCCTACCCTTTCAAATCACCCTACATATTGCTATCAGAGTCATAGGATTTGATTGCTCAAGAACTTTCCACTGCCTCCTATTACTTAATAAATAAAGTCTGACCTCTTTATTAGAATATGACTCCTCCCTATCCACAATGTGACTCCAGCCCTGCCTTTCTAGTATTGTCATGCACTATTATTCTTCTCTCACATGCTCTATGTTCCAGTCAAACTAAATTAATCACAATCTCCCAAATATATCTCATGTTTTCCTCCATTTTGTCCTTTTCATGCTATTCCCTATAAAACCTGGAATATGCCTCCCTCTACCATTTCCATCTATAAATTCATGCCCACCCTTCAAGATCCTTAGGTGCCACCTTCTTAACAAAATCTTCCGTGATTGCCACTAGCTAATGATCTCTTCCCCAAGTGTTCTCATGGCACTTTTTAATGTATTTTTCATCTATATGTCAAGAATTCTTGATATTGTGAATGTTATTATTCCCTCCAAGAATGCTGATTGCAACCCCTCCATTCCTTAGCAGAAGAGCCTTTATGAATTTGTAATTAAGAAAAAATATCACCAGGTGGTTAATCTACTGGTTATCAGTCTCTATGAATTTATTTATGTCACTTCTGAGGTGACGGGCATATTCATACTATGTTATTGGGTCTGTACTTGAAATATATTTAGCTTTGTGGAAATGTGCAAAACTTTACATTATGCTGGCATAGTCTTTGAGTGCATCACCTTTCTATATTTTTAGTGTCTATATGGCAGGTAATGAGTTAAACAAATCTTTTCATCTTCCCAAATGACTACGATAGTACCTTCCACATAGAAAGACCTTAATAAATGTCTCTGGAGCTTCTAGTACATGTTCAAAAGTAGTTCTTTTGGATGATTTTTTCTTGGTAGGGAGCCAACATTTCCTCCTTTAATAAGCATTCTATGTATCAATATTTTGGCAAGTCACTTAGCGTTCCTGGTCCCCAGTTTCCTTAGTTATTAAGTCAATAAACATTTTTAAAGTATGTACCATGTGCAAGACACTGTGCTAAGCCTTGGGAAAAATATTAAGATCCTATGATTTATGAGTGTTCCCTGTGCCCGGAGGATCTAAGGTAATTCCTCCTAAATGGTTTGCCTTTGTGACATTCTAAAGTAATATGCAAACTTTAAAGTGCTCTGTTTTATAAAGTTTAGTGACCATTGCCGTTGTCATGGTCATGGTCATCATCATCATCTTCATCATCATCATCCTCATCATTATGCCTGGAAGCAGATGATTAAAAATCAGGCTAATGAGCTTGGACTTTATTTGGTAGGCAATTAAGTATCTATTAAAGAGTTTTGAGGAGCAGAGTTAGTTGCACATTTGGAAGACTAGTTGCTCAGTAATATATAAAATAGATTAGACTGGGTCCAGAAAAGATGGGAGAAAAAGAGAATGGTTAAGGGATGGTCACAGTGATCCAAGTGAAAAGGCATGGGAGCCTGAGCTAGAACAATTGTAGTGAGTATAGTAAAGACAGAAGATGTGTAAAAGATATTCTGTAGGATCGATTTAATATGGAGTTAAGGAAGAAAAAAGAAGATGATATGGAAGTTTAAAGTCAGTATTACATGGAAAATGGTGATGGTATTAATAAAAATGTGGGGGAAAAGAAGGGATGATTTCAGGGAAAGATGGGGAGCTCATGGTAAGTTTGAGGAGCAATGCTTGTAGGTAAGTTAAAATGCTAGCCCACAACAGCTTGTTTAATTCTTAATGTTGCCTGGATCCCTAATCTTCTGGAGAAAGTGGCCATGTGGTTGAGGAAAGAGAAGGAAGCTTAACCTTTCCTGGGGTTATGGTTATTCTAAGGCAATATATTTTAAATTTATCTTTGGCAAATTCCTACTTCCCTTTCTTCATTGTAACCCTCTCCCATTTCCTAGTACACTGTGACCTCATCTTATGGTGAAGCATTCTTGTACTTTTAGAAGGAGGGCAGAATAGTTTCCATCTTTCCCTCTTCTCAATCTATGCTTAAAGCATCACTTATCTTTCCCTTCTAAAACAAAGCCTCTTGCCCTTAATAAAGCTAATCTACATGTTATGATGAAAACAATAGGCTCAATCTAATTTAAACTGAACTATAAATTGCTGATAGCCTATTAACTCTCCAACAGCTAGTTTGCTCTTTTAAAAATAAATAGGTATAGGGACTGGACATGTGATTTCATTGGGACAGGTAAATCTCCCTGGAGGAAATTCCCTCCACCAATGTTGGGCTTGATAAATTAGTCAATAAACATTTATTAAAGGCTTACTATGTGTCAGGCACTGTGCTAAGCACTGAGGATACAAAAAGAGACAAAAGACAGTCAATATAGTCAAAGAATTATAATCTAACCAGGTAGATAACATGTAAACAAATATCTACAAAGAAGGCTATACACAAGATAATTAGTAAATAATTAACAGAGGGAAGGCACAAGAATCAAGGTTAGGGAAGGCTTCCAGTAAAAGATGATTTTAGTTGGGACTTAGAGGAAGCCAAGGCGATCAGGAGTTGGAGTGGAGAAGGGAGAGCATTCCAGGCATGAAGGACAGCCAGAGAAAATGCCTGGAGCCAAGAGATTTGGAACATCCTGTTCATGGAACACTCAGGAGGCCAGTGTCACTGGATTGAAGGATGTGCATGGAGGAGTAAGGTGGAAGAAAACTAGAAAGGTAGGAGTGGGGCTAGATTATAAAGAGCTTTGAATGCCAACTAGAACATTTTATTTGATCAGGAGAGGGTGACATGAGACCAGGAGAGAGTGGTGACCAAAAAACCTAGAGGTAAACGAGGATCAAGGAGGAGAGAATGATCAACAGTATCAAAGGTTGCAGAGAAATCAAGGAGAATAAGGGTCATTGGATTCAACAACTGAGAGATGAGTGTTAACTTTGGTAGTTTTGGGGAAATGATAAGGTCAGAATCCAGATTACAGTGGATTAAGAAGAAAGTGAGAGGAGAAGTAGAGGCATCTATTGTAGATGGCATTTCCTGATGAATATAGCTGCAAAAACAAGAAGAGAAATAGGATGATAGTTAGCAGGGTTGGAGGGATGAAGCAACTTTTCCAGGATGGGGAAGACATGGGCATGTTTGCAGGTAGTAGGAAATAAACCAGGAAAATAAGTGAAAGAGGGGCAGCTAGGTGGCACAGTGAATAGAGCACCGGTTCTGGAGTCAAGAGGACCTAGTTCAAATCTGGCCTCAGACACTTAACACTTACTAGCCGCTTGGGCAAGTCACTTAACCCCAATTGCCCTGCCTTCCCCCATCCAAAAAGCAAAAACAAAACAAAACAAAAACAAAAGAACAACAAAAAAAGAAAATAAGTGAATGAGCAGGGCTAACAGAATCCATTGGAGCAGATGGGATAGAATGAACAAATAGAGGGGTTAGACTTGGTAAGGAGTAAGGTCAATTACCCAAGTGAAACAGGGGTGAAGGAGATAGTAGCCACACCTCTGCAGCTCATACTTTATGTGAGTTACCTAGAGAGAGCAATTAAAGGTTAAATGATGTATAAAAGATCACAAATCCAGGACATCAGAGGTGGGGCTTGAAATTAGATCTTCCCAGCTCCAAGGTCAGCTTTCTCCATTGAGCTGAGCTACCTTGCCCAAATAAATCGGCAATTAGTGGAATTTCAGTAAGTGTGACAAAATAATAGGAAAAATTCAGTCATTGCGGGGGAGATATTTCTGGGCAGGGGGCCAATGCTGGAAAAAGTCTAGCCCTCCCTGGAACTTAGCCCCCCAAAGTAAGCCCCCTTAAGCTGTTCCCATTTTTGATAACTTCCTCCCTTTTCCCCACAGGTTGTCTAAAAAGCTCCATGTGTTTTTTATAGTGACTCTTTTGGCACTAATGGAGGAGTCTCTGGCATTGGAGTGGAACCAAATGCACCCCCCTCCACATTTCCTTTACCTCATAAATAGAGAATGGGTCATTTTCGAATTGGGTGTTTTCAAGTCAGGGACTAATATGTGCTCTGGGGGAAGAGGTTATCATTATGAATTATAAAAAATGTTGTCCCAAGTCATTATTCAAATCAGAGATTATGTTGGGTGAGTGTGTATGTGAAAAGTGTTGAGCTGCTTTGAAAGAAAGAAGTAGGGAGATGCAGGATGGCATGGTACATAATGAGCTGACCTCAGAATTGCATCAACTTAGGATCAGGTCCTGCCTTTGACATATGCTCTCTGACCCTGGACAAAGAGTCAGATTTAATTGTTCAGTGTCCTGGGCAACTTTCCTTACCGGGAGTTCCCTGTATCAATGAAACCACAGGTGTAGTAAAAAAAAAAAGAGCAAATAAAAAAGTCCTTATGCCTTAAAAACAAAAACAAACAAACAAACAAACAAAAAAACCAGAGAGGAGAGAAGCTATACCGAAAAAGTGAGATTAATATTTTTCTCTAGGGAGCTTTAGAAGGCAGACCTGGTATAACTTAGGGAAATTTTATTTGGGATGAGTTTTGACAAGTCTAAAAGGAGATGAAGGAAGTACAAGAAAACTACTACCCACCCACTCCTTCATAATGTGTTAGGTATTATGAATATCACTGTGTTCATTTCACAGATGAGGAAACTGAGGCTCAGTAAGATGAAGTGATTTGCCCTAGCACTTTGTGTCCCTCATAAGGTGCTCATATGCTACTTTAGATTATTGAAATCTTGTTGGTACTTAAAGATTCTTGTTGAATTTTGAAGAAAATCAAGAATTTCTATTTTCCTGACCAAATCCTGGTTAAGACTGGTTCTTTTCATAGAATCATTGATTTATAGATGGAAGTAGCCTCAAAGGTCATGCATCCAACCTCAAAACTCTCAATACAAAGTAGTGTTATACTAGGGATATGGAAGAATTTCTTGGCCAGTGTGGGGGCTGGGGGAGGCAGAAGAGGCTTCATATAGAAAGGGATATTTAAGCTGCATCTTGAAGGAAATTAGTCATTCTACAAAATGAAAATGAGGAAGAGTGAATTTAAGGTTTGGGGAATGAGGGCTCCAAAGGCATGGAGACAGAAGATGGAGGACTATATTTGAGTGACAGAAAGCCAGTTGGATGGACCATAGGGAGCAAAAACAGAATGATGTCCACTGAGGCTGGAAAGATAGATGGGGGCCAGTTTGTTTAAAAGCCAGTGAGAGGGTAAGGGTTCGAGTTAGGATTAGGTCCTGGAAGCAATCTGACACAACTGAAATATGTTGTATGGTGGATGACATGGTCAGATCTATGTTTAAAGGGCATCACTTTGTGTGGCTTGTTAGGTGGCTAACAAGCCCTCAGGAAAACACCATAAATCTGGATCCCTGAATAAATCTCAGGAGTAAAATGGGACAATCTGGAATAATGATTTTTGGAAGATGATAAAACCAGTTTCATTCAATGCTTTTTTTGAGACAAATGCTCATTTGTCTCTTTAAGGAAAGCTTGTGAACCCCCAATTTTGTTTCATTCTTAGTAGGACTGATATGAGTGGACCATTATCTATCAATTTCACCCTATCCCACCTCTGCTCTTGTGGTAGTGTTTCCCCCGAAAAGCAACAAAATTATCCCTGGGACTTAATTGACTTAAATGGCAAGAGTTCAAGCTATATTTCCCTCCTCACAGTTTCCTTATAAAGCCTCTGGCTGTATTGACATGGCTTTCTGTTCACCTAAGAGTTTGAAAAGCTCCCATTAGAGTCTAGGCTATTCTGACTAGATAACATTTCCATATGAAGACAAATCTACTTAAACTAAATGCTGTAGTATCCTTGTTGAATCCCTTTTATGCTATGACTCAGAAAGCCTTCCTTTTCCAGTGTTGAATGTCATATGATCATCTCATTCCATTTTATCACTGAATATAAGCTAATAGGAAACTGGTTTGGGTCAGACATACCCATTACAACATTTAAGGTTAGTTCCTCCAGTAGAACATTCACTCAGGTGCTGAACAACTATCTCACATTTAGAACACAAATAGACAAATTAAAGTTTGTGGATAATTTAAAGTATTTTTAGAGTGCTTACTATGTGCTGGATATTGTGCTAAGGATTGGGTATTCAAATACAAATAAAATAAACAGTCTCTATCCTGTAGGAGCTTAAATTGTAATGGAAATAGTAATAAATAAAGGGGAAGATGGGAGATGGAGAGTGAGGGGAGAGGGAAGCCTAGAGAAAGGAGTGGGATTGAGAGTAAAGTGAGCTTGGCCTAGAGGCCTTATGGAATGGTCAGAGTCAGAAAAGAGGAACAGGGGGCAGAAGCATCTCTGAGATGAAAAAACTACTGACAAGGAGGAAGAGAAGTTAGAAAAGTGAAATAAGTAATAGAAGGAGGATAAATAAATAATAGGAGAAAAAACACATTTTGAACTCAAGTGAGGAAAGAGAGGGAAGGAGGGGAGGGAGAAAGAGAGACACAGAGGTGTGTAGAGGGAGAGGAAGAGGGAAAGAAACACAGAGACAGAGAGAAAAAAGAAGAGGGAGAGGAAAAGAGACAGGAGGAGGGAGAGGAAGAAACAGAGAGGGGGAGGAAAGGGAAAGGGGGAGAAAGAGAGAGGCAGAGGGAGAAGAGGAGAGAGGAAGGAGAGGAAGAGTCTTGCTATGTGCCAGGCACTATATACTGGGCATGAAATATAAGTAATTGAGACAGTTTCTGTCCTGTAGGAATTTACATTACTAATTTTGGAAGACAACTTACAAGGGGGTATACTTATGGAGGTGTGGTATTAAGACATCTGGGAAATGGTGTGGAAGTCTGGTTCTAGGCAAGATAGGCCAAAATCTCACCTACCAGAAAACCATAGGAAAGAATCCAAGTTTAAGGGAAGAAAGGAAGGAGAAGAGGATGTGAGGATGATGGCCAGAATAGAGATGGGAAGGTAAGTAAATGGCCAGTAAAAGAGTTGTAGTAAAGGAGGGCAATATCGTACCTGTGTGTCTATGCCTGCATGCATGTTATATATGGATGTATGCACACATACACACATATAAACGCATCTTGCTTAGGCAGTGGTTGGACCAGAGAGCTTCTGGGGTTATTTCTAACACTATAATTTTATATATAACAATTTAAATGAATGACTCACATTCAATTCTTTCTTTTTCAGGGGTTAGATGTTTTTTTCTCTCTAGTAAAAAAAATAACTGCAGCCTAAGGAATAAGGAAACTATTCTGCTCATCTTAAATAGAGTGAGGAGGGAAGTGTAATCTGATTGTTATCTTTGGTGGTCAGAATTTACACATTGTTCTTACGGAAGCCAGATGCCGTTTGACACTCAAGTCTTAGTGCCTTGAGCTTGTTTACAGACAAAGGTAGTCCTACCCCATTATATCCTGCAAATTAATTTGATTATAAATCAATGTTACATACATAAGTCATTATAGATAGAAGAGAGATTCTCCTTTGGAGAAGTTACACTTGCAGCAAAGGAGTATGTGTATATGCCAACCTATAAGGTTATACATTGTATGGGGGACTCTTATTGTCTCTGGGGCCTTGTAGGTGAGAGGGAGAGGTTGAAAGATTGCCTAGAAAGGGCACTGTGGCCTTAGCAATCAGGTGTATGGCGTTCCATTTGGAGATTTTCATTTGATTTGTCACATGGTGTTGGGGAAGTAATTTCCTAGTTTTTATCTACTTCAACCATGCAATAGGAGAAGATAATCTTTGATTCTTCTTATCACAAGAATATTGGCAGGTCCCATGTGGTATAGTCTAGGTGTTCTTAACCTGGGGTCTGTGAATTTATTTTTTTAATCTTATTTTGATATGTATATTTCAAATTAACTAATTTCTTTTGCAATCCTATGTAATGCCTTTATTTGCCCTAAATGAGAATGGATCCTGAAGTTTCACCAGACTGCCATAAACAATGTCCATGACACAAAATAAATGAAGAATCACAAGTATAGTAGGAAGATTCCTGGATTTAGTCAGAAGACCTATCTTCAAATATTAGCTTTGATACAGTGTGACCTTGGTCAAATCTCTTTATTGCTATTAGTTTCTTATCTGTAAAACCAGGGGCTTGGATCAGAAGATCTTGTATGTCAAGCAATCAACAAGCATTTATTAAATGCCTCTTCTATGCTAGGAACAGCGGTAGGTACTGGAATACAAAAACAAAAGTCAAAACAGTCTTTGAACTCAAGGAGCTTAGCATTTAGTTCAGAGAAGACTACTATATGTCAGTGGAGGACCCCCTTTGGGGTTACCGTCTTGAATTGCATTCACAGACCACTCCAGATTCAAGGAACTCTGTGGTATGCACTTCTAAAACCATAGCTCATAAACCCCCATTGATGCATTATCTTTTTGATCAACCAGAGGACATCTGGTGGTGAATTTCTGGTAGTCTGCATCTTTAAGATCGTTAGTTCTTAGCTGACAGTCAGGCAACAGACAACAAGCATTTAGCAAGTGTTTCCTATATGGTAAGCATTATCATAAGCATTGTGGATGCAAATATAAGAAAAAAGAAAAACCAGTCTTAGGCTCAGGGAGCCTACATTTGAAGAGGTAAAACAACACACAAAAGGAAGCTGAAAAATGGAATGAGGAAGGAGTGGATGGGGAGGAAGGTAATGGAAGTATCTGGGCAGAACTATGGTATTGATGTCTGGAAAGTCAGAAGCACAGCTGAACAAAGGTTGGTCAACTTAGTCCCTTCTCCAAAATGCAGGAACTGAGAGGAACTCACCAAAGGCAGAAGACATGGTGGGGAGATGTTCCAGAATGAGAAGGTCCCAGATGCTGAGGGAGGTTTCAGGGTGAGACTATGTCTGGGGCCTGGTGTTGAAGTCTAGAAAGTCAGGAGCCCATCTGGAAGGAGAGTGAAGGTTGGCTAGCCTGGGCTCCTCCCCAAGTCAGACACATAGTTCAATACCAGGACTATACTTGAAGCCATTCCACCTTGGAAGACACTACATCTCTGAGAACACAGAGTCAGATTTGCAAGGCCTCAAAACGGGACACTAATGTTTCCTTTTCCTTTACCTATTCAACATATCTCCTTGTCCTAACATTCAGTTGGACTCCAAGAATTCATCATAACTTAGAGAAAATCTATCTCATTTCTTTATAAGTAACAAGAAGAAAAAAAATTCCTCTTCCTAGAGTACTTTTGACAAAAAGCATCCTGATACTATGGAAAGGGGTGCGGTCTGTGGGTCAGAAGATGTGGGTTCTAGCTCCAGATCTTCTAGTAATCATTTCTGTGACCTTTGCCAAGTCTCTGAACCTGTTTGCTCATCAGACCAGATCTTCTCTGAGATACCTCTGTCTAAATCCCTCTCTTCTATGTGTGTCCACTTTGATGTTATCTTTCTAAAGAAAAAAAAATCTAGGGAAGTTAAGTCACCTGCCAAGGTCACATATATTATAAGGGTCAGATTCTCTGACTAAAGAGTCAGGTCTCTTACCACATACTGTGTATCATGCATCATAAGGCTCTAATTTCTGCAAATATTTTGTATGTGTCTTGTATTTCAATAATTTACATATTGCCTCCCACCATTAGTATACAAGTTCTGTGAAAGCAGGGGCAGGATTAGCCTTTTTTTTGTAAGATCAGTGATTAGTACAGTAGCTGTAACACGTCTTTTGTTTGGTCATTTCAGTCCTGCCTGACTCTTTGTAACCCCATAGATTGTAGCACTCCAGGATTGTCCATCTGTACCATCTTGGTACAGATACTGGAGTGATTTGCCATTTCCTTCTCCAAAGAATTAAGACATGGCATGGGTTCTGAAAAATGGACAATACTCTTGCCCTGTTTCAGTTATCAATGGAATGAAGCAGGGCTGTGTGCTTGCTCCTATCCTTTTTAGTGTGATGTATTCATCAATGTTGTCAGATGCCTTCAATGAGGATGAAAATGACATTGAGGTCAGCTGCTGCACTGACAGTAAATTATTTAACTTGAAAAGGCTACAAGCCAAGGCTAAAGTGGAGGGAGAGTTAGTGCATGACTTTTTGTTCACAGATGAGGCTGAGATGTGACAGAGTATGGACTAATTCTCTGCCACTTGGGTTAATTTTGGCCTGACAATCGACACCAAGAAAACAAAAGTTATCCACCAGCCAGCAATGCACCGTCTATACATGGAACCACTGGTTATAACAAATGAAAATTTGAATGCTATGGATAAGTTCACTTACCTTTGCAATATACTTTCCAGGGTTGTAAACAGATGATGAAGTTGATGCATGCATTGCTGGAGTTAGTTCAGTATTTTGGAGGCTCTGAAAGAAAGTGTGAGAGAGAAGAGGTATTAGACTGCCTACCAAACTGATGTTCTACAGAGTCGTTGTGTTGACCTCATTGTTGTATGCCTGTGAAACCTAGACAGTTTACCAGCACCATCCCAGAAAACGGAATCGTTTTCATTTAAATTGTTTTAGGAAGAGTCTGAAGATCATCTGGCAGGATAAAATACTAGATATTGAGGCCCTTTTTGGAGCTAAACTGACAAGCATTCAAACTCAGATGGGCTGACCATGTTGTTTGAATGCCAAACATGCATTTGCCCAAAAGACTATTTTACAGAGAACTCATACAAGACAAACACTCACACAGAGGTCAGAAGGAGCAATACAAGGACACTCTCAAGGTCTCTGTAAAGAACTTTGGTTTCGATTGTGAGACATAGGAGACACTGGGGCAGGACTGCCCAGCATGGCATGCCCACATCAAAGAAGGCACTGTGCTCTACGAGCAAAACAGAATTGCAGTAGTTAAAAAGAAACATGAGATACACAAATTTAGAGACATCTACACTCCAAATGTTGTACCATTTATGCCTGACCTATGGTAGAGCCTTTCAAGCTCATATTGGCCTGATCAGCCACAGGCGGACATGCTGTACCTTGAGCGTAACATAGTGATGTCATTTTGGTCCTCTTTGACCACGTACGACAACAACCAAGACAAATAAAGATTAAGTGATTTGCCCAGAGTCTCACAGCTAGAACATCTCTTATTCACATTTGGACTCAGGTCTTCCTGACTCCAGGTCCAGTCTATCCACTGAGTCATCTCATTATGTACAATATAGTGGGGGGCTTAATAAATGCTTTTTGAATGTCTGTCTGATATCCAAGAGTATTCTTTAAAAATACTAAATGAATGGAGAGTTGTTTGTCCAGCAGGACACAGGAACAACATCTATTTGGATGATGTGACCTCCAACAGAAAGGAATTTAGCCTGGGGACCATAAGCTGTCCAAGACATTGCTTCTACATTTTAGCTAGGTAGACAGAAAAGAGACACTCAATGTGGTATATTTCCACAAGCAAAATGATTTCTGCTAAATGTAGGGGAACCATAAGCTTTCTTAAAAAAAAAGCCTGACTTTTTTCATCTCTATCGGTTGCCATGGCTTTCACGTCAGGCTTGTGGTTTTGTTGATCATTACATGTAACACTAACCTGTTTCCCACACAGCCCTGATGCCTGTCTCTGCTCTGCCTGTGGTCACAAAGTGAAGTGAGGCAGAAATATGACATCTTTGCTCAGAGCAAAATTATTCCATGGAGACAGGCACAGAAAGCCAAAAAGAACCCAAAACATGATACCCATGGATTGCCTGAACCTCAGATACAACCAGTAGGTCAACTTGTTTTGACAATGTCTGTTTGAATAAAGTCAGGTTGGTTTTGTGTTTCCACACATGACCCTTAATATATGTGAATCTAGTCACTGCAAGGGCTTTCTCCCCCTCCCTCCCCAATTCCATTTAATCATCACTTTTTACTATCTTGGCCCTGTCTAAAGAACATAACAGAGATCAGCCTCAATCTCTGGAAAGTCACAATATTACCTGTTCATTTTTGTTTCACTTAAAAAAAACCCCATAAATTTTGGTGTCGTTCATTACACTGGCCATATGACCTTATTCCTAGTGTCCCATGTTGAATCCTCACCTGAAACAAATAAAAAAGCAATAGAGTGACAGCATATGTCACATTCCACATCCATAGTCACCTTTCAAATGAGATCGTAAAAGATGTTTTGGAACTGTCTCAAAATTCAACATTCAAATCTTTAAAAATTGCATCTAATTATAGTAGCTCATTTATATGCAATGCTTTAATGCAAAGCCCTTTAAATATGTTGTTATATTTTTTGAATTGCTGATGAATATTTTCCCCCTTTCCCTAAATTTGTTCATGGAAAAGATAGGAATGGGAGAAACTTTTTTTTTTTAACAGAAGGAAAGAAAAGAAATGACAAAACTTTTATTGAAACTTCTAAAGACATT
>WOXC01007768.1:0-90587 GCA_011680675.1 Gymnobelideus leadbeateri
TTTTACCCAATTCCTTCTTCTTTGGGCATGAGCTCAGAGTAGGGGGAGTAACTATTTATTAAAGGTTCTGATCTGTATTTGTCCCATATTCGTTTACTGTGTGTTTTCTACAAGCTACTCTGTGTCAGGGATGACTTCCCGACTTACAATTTAGCAGTTAATTATATTGTCCCCTCTTACTCACTCACCCCAACACCAGTGCATTATCTTTCCTCCCCCTCACCTAGAACATCTTCCTTTATTTTGGCTAATCTTCCCTTAGGGTTAGGTTCAGGTGCTACCTGCTCCTGGTAACACCCACCTCAAATTACCTTATATTTATTTATTGGTATGTATACTGTGTCCCTCCAAAAAAAAAATGTTAAGCTACTTGAAGTTGGGAACTGTTTAGTTTTTTCTTTATATTTACAGAGTTTATCAAGGTTCCTTGCTCATAGAAGAAACTTAAATATTTGAATTAAATTGAAGCATCTCTAATAAAAGCTTACAATAATGAATATTTGTTTCTTTCATATTAATGATATTTTTATGATAGTTAGCTATGATTTATTACTTAGTAACTAAATTAGCACTGAAAATAGTTAAAATAGGAGTCAGTAGGCCTCAGTGGAGTCTTTTAAAATGATGGATAATACTACTAAATTAGCATTGCTCAATTGTTGGTTCATCTTTTATATATAATATTTAAGTTCTCAAAATGAAGGGCATTTGAAAGCTTAACTATTTCTATACTTGTAAGACTCATTCAAGTATTGTATGCACAGAAACCACATGCACAAAACATATATTTAATTTCAGTCATTAGGGCTACAAGAAATTTTCTTTCTTTAAAATTTAGTTTTAGTAAATTTAGTCTTATCACTGTGAAAATAGTACTGCATGTATCATGTAAAACATTTATTTTGAATATACATAATCAGAGTGATACAATAAACAGCACCAAAAATAATGTAGTACTATAATCGAGAATACAAAGGAAAAAAAAATACCAAGGAAAAGAGGCTTAACTAAGTTATTATACAATTACATTAACTGACCAGATCAGCTAACCCGAGACACTGTGTCCCCTTTACAGGCAAGGACCTGGTTGTATGAATGTGCTATAAAGTGCTTGGTACACTGTAAACAGTCTATTAACATTGAAGGTAGCATCCACATGAAACATCATCATTCTTGACCCCCGGAGCTCCCTAGAGTGCTGGGAAGTGTTCACATAGGCAATCTGAAGAAGGGTCAAATAAACACCTACATGTCACATAGCACCTCCATCTATACCTCAAAATACATAGATAAAAATCATTTTAAATGGATGTCCCATTTTCAAATAAACTCAGACATGGTAATGACACTTTACTCATCTTCCCTAAATAATCCTCCCACATGCTCAGATATCCCATCACATTTGGCAATGTTACTCTGTCACTAACCCCTTAGGGAAGGTAATTTCAGAGTTATCTTTACTTATCAGCATCCTTTACTCTGAATATTCAAACTAGTGCCAAACTCTGCCCATCAAAAAACATTGCTGAACACTTATTTGTGGTATCATACTAAGTTAAAAACAGAACAATTTAGTTGCAAAGTACTATATAGGACAATTTAGTACATAACTGTTGGGAAAGAAGTCTTCTCCAGGGACAGAGCAATAGTTCTTATGTGCCTTTTCCTCTCCATTCCCACTACTAGTTCTAATCATTTCAGACCTTATCCTTTTTGCTCAATTCCTTGCACTAATCCTCAGTGCATGATGATAGCTTCCTATTACACTACAAAACAAGACCCTAATCTTCACCTTTAGCTTCAAAGTTCTGGACTAACATACTTCAGGTTATCTCATTTCCCATACCTCTTTCTCTCAAGACTACCTCTGGGACTCTAATAAGCAAAGCCCATCATTTCCATCACCTTTTCACTCCCACCTTCAAGCCTTTCTTTGAACTAAGTCATACCTCTCTGAACTAAGCCATAGCTCAGACTTCTTACAAGCCATCTATCCATCATTCAAACAGCACCAGAAATTTCATCTCTTTCCTGAAGTCTTTCTGGAATTAACTTCTGTTCATAGAATTTCTTTTTATTTTCTCTCTAGCGTTTGCCCCTCTTTTTAATTTTAAAACCATTTCACATCACCTCTTTTCCCGGATAGATCTCTCTCCATTTCCCAGCAATACGTAACTGAACGAAGTACATTGAAAGTGATCAGCGTATTGCTATTAAAACTTTTTTTTTTTTGCTTTTGGAGGGTTATTGGGGTTAAATAACTTGCCCAAGTCCCATGGCTAGGTTTTGTTTGTTTGTTTATTTGTGGCGGTGTCTGAGCCAGATGCGAACTCAGGTCCTTCGACCCAGGGCCAGCACTCTACTCACTGCACCACCTAGCCGCCCCATCATTAAAACTTTTACCATCTTGCTAAGAACTGTGCACTTTTATGTAAGTGGTATGTTCATCAAAACCCAGGGCCAGCTTCTTATGATGACTTGGCACTGAAATAGGGCACAGATAGTTGTGATGATTCACATGTGTGATAGGTGTGACAGGTCCAGGTATCATTATTTCTATAGTGGTCTATACCTCTTTCCCCTGCACTTTACTATTCTGGAAACCAGCAGGCTATTAATCAACCAACTGAGTGGGGTATAGAATATTTAAGCCAAGGAAGTAGTAGTAACTGCAAATAATTTTCTTTCTATCCCTGGTATGGCAGCTGGCCCCTAAGTTCAACAGAAGTGTCAAGATGTGATTGGGAATATGCACAAAAAAATCACCAAAAATGCAAAGCCATTCTTATCTATACTCTTCAGGCCCTAATTCCATGGGTCCACTCCTCATTTCTTGGGTCAACTTCTCTCTTCTTATCCATAATTTGCCATGGATAAGATTTGACAATCCCTTTTTGGTAATATATATATATATATATATATATATATATATATATGTGTATATATATATATATATATATATATATGTGTGTGTGTGTGTGTATACATATATGTATATATATGTTATTTATATATATACATACATAATTTCATTAAATATTCCCCAACTACATGTAAAAAAATGTACAATCATTTATTTATTTGAATTTCAAATTCTCTATCCTTCTTGCTTCCACCCTCTCTCTAAGAAGGTAAGAATGGCTATATATGTGAAGTACTGCAGAATATTTCCATATTAGCCATGTTGTGAAAGAAAACACAGACAAAAAAAAAATGAGAAAAATAAAGACATGTAAAAAGGGAAGGTTTTAATATGCTATCAGATTTCCTTACCTCTCTCTCTGGAGGTGGACAGCATTTTTCATCATAAGTCCTTTGGAATTGTCTTGAATCATAGTCTTGATCAGAGTAGCTAAGTCTTTCACAGATGATCATTCTTAAAATATTGCTATTACCATGTACACTGTTCTCCCAGTTTTTCTCTCTTTCCTTTGCATGAGTTCATGTAAATCTTCTCATTTTTTTTCTGAAACTATCCTGCTGATCATTTCTTTTATCACAACAGTATTCTAGCATAACTGTATATCACAACTTGTTCAGCCATTCCTCAATTGATGGGCATCCCTTCAGTTTCCAATTCTTTGTCACCACAAAAAAAAGAGCTGCTATAAATATTTTTGTACAAAAAGGTACTTTTCCCTTTTCTTTGATCTCTTTGAGTTCAGATCCTAGAATGATATTGCTGAGTCAAACGGTATGCACAGTTTTATAGCTCTTTGATATAATTATTATTCTAGAATAATATTATATAATTAATATATTTATATAATATATAACCAATATATAATGATACATTAATATGTAATAATATATTATAAATATAATATACAATAACATGAATATATAATATTATATTATTAGTAATTACATGATATTATATAGAATAATATTGTTATTATTATTCTATTACATAGGAATTGTTCTCCAGAATGTTTAGATTAGTTCACAACTCCACCAATGGTGGATTAGTCCCTCATTTCTTACACACGCACTTCACCATTTGTCATTTTCTTCTTTTCTGTCATGTTGGCCAATCTGATAGGTGTGAAGTGGTATGCCATAGTTGTTTTAATCTGAACTTCTCTAATCAGTAGAGATTTAGAGCATTTTTATATGACTATTGATAATTGATTTCTTCTTCTGAAAACTTCCTTTTCATACCCTCTAACCATTTATCACCTGGGGAATGGCTTTTATATTTATAATTCTGTCTCAGTTTCTCATATATTTGAGAAATGGGGCGCTTAACCAGAGAAACTTCCTAAAAAAAAATACCAGTGGACTGTTTTTTTCCTAATTTTAGAAGCATTAGTTTTGTTTTTGCAAAAGCATTTTAATTGGCAATTCACTCAACTTTAATGTGGATTATTGAGACATAGAGAATTATGCCAAAGAAACTATAGAAATCTCTTGAGTAGAGGGACAAAGAAGTAGAGTTCTTAGTTTTGGAGAGTTCATGTTTGCCACAGCAATTGTCCGGAATCAACAGTGGGAAGGGTGGAGAAGCACAGCCCTGTTTAGTAGAGCTAAGCTTCACCTGGGACATCTCTAACCCAATGAAGCCCCAGAAAGTGCCTAGGGTCAAAATCAGAGTCGTCTCACATACAATAAAAATAAAATCTTCTTCCCACTTTTCAATCCATCTTATATTACTTCATTTTGGTTGGACTGTCAACTGTTTTTTTCTATGTATTCCCTAAACATATACATCCCAGTTTTCCCACTGACTTATAATAGGACATCATAAAAACTACTTTTTCCTTTTTGTCCCCCAGGATCTTCATAAATTGAAAGGAATGATATTTAAAATCTTGCTTACTTGTGTCATCCCTGACTAATTAGAAATATGACCACAGAATGTTTCAGGCACTCTGAATGGGTCCAACAATTAAGTGATTTACTATATTTGTCAAATAATTTCTTCAGAGTTGAGGTTGCATTATTACTGTTAATCTATGATTGCAAGTTAGGAGAAGGCAGTCATTTGGTCACTTTATATGGTACTTAACACTGACACACAGCATGATATAAATTGGTTGTATGTATGTGTGTACATATGTGTGTCTGTGTGTGTGTGTGTGTGTGTGTGTGTGTGTGTGTGTGTGTATTTTAGTCTTTACCAGTAATTTTTATAGTTATATGGAATACATGCTTTGGCAACTCCATCCACAGAGATAGATAAGCAAGTAATCTGTCACTTCAAAAGTTGAATAGGACAATTGTGTGTGTGTGTGTGTGTGCGTGTGCGTGTGTGTGTGTGTGTCTGTGTGTGTGTATGTCTATAGGCTTGGTTATAAATATATATGCATATATTCATACTTTGGTAAGATGGGTCAAGTCTATTGGCTATAATGGTCTCATCTTACTGGAGAAAAACTCCAGGCTCTCAGTGTGATCAACATTATATAAGGACTAATTAATAATTAATTAAGTTTATATTACCCAAATTGGCTTGGGTATGTGTGTGTGTGTGTGTGTGTGTGTGTGTGTGTGTGTGTGTTTGTACAATGTTGGTCTCACTGAGAGCCTGAAAGTTTTCTTCAGTAAGTTGAGAGGTACTGGTCACAATTCCAAAGACAGGGGCATTGTTAGAGGGATGGGATATAAGGCATGGCGCAGCATGTTAATGAATTTTATATAGAAGAAAACATTGTCCCAATCCAGGCTATCAAAGCCACCACTTATTATGATTAAGGAGATTCCCGTTGAAGCAGGGGTTCATGAGATCAGACCATTAAAGCCATAACCTTGTTCCATCTTCCCAAAGTATGAATATATGTATATATTTATAAACAAATTTACATGCACACAACCTTTAAGTGTCTCACACAACTTGTTAAGTGACAGATGAGTTGCTTATCTATTTCAGTTGATGGAATTCATGCTACCCAGGTTTCTCTGTAATCATCTCTTTTATCATTACTTACTGTACAACAATACTCCATTACAGTCATATACCATAATCTCTCCAGCTATTCCATGGTTGTCTAAGGAACTCTTTTAGGTCTCATTTCTGTTTTTATTTTTTTTTTCTACTTCATATCTATCATTCTATCTATCTCCATTCTTCTTCTCTATCATATTTTCTGGATTTTTGTGGGGTTGGAGGGAAAAATGTCTTTCAGGAAGCAATCAATGGATACCAATTTCTCTTTGTCCCCTTTTTTCTAATAGGTCTAGGTAGTATTCATGTAAGATTTCTTGAAGTAATATCTAGATTTTTTTAAAACTCTGACTTTCAAAGAGAGAAATAATTCTGAAATTATGTTTCTTGAATGTTTTCTTTGTCTTTTATTTTTGTTACCTGTCATTTTTCAATTTTTTAATTTTATTCTATTTTTTCTTTTTAGTCTTTGTTCTAGTTTTCTAGAGTAAAATTACCACTTTATTATTCCAAGTAAATTCTCTTTCTAATCATTTCCTCAAGGGCTTTTATTTGTATATCAATTCATTCATCAATCCATGTATCCCTTTATCTATTTCTTCTATCTATCCTTTTATTCATTTATACAGGCATTCACTCATTATTTATTTACTTATGTGTTTATTTATGTCTTCCAGATATTCATGTAGCCTTTGTGGAAAATCCATCACCCGATCCTCTTCTATTTTCTGCTATCAACTGAGATGGGGTTAGATTTACAATGAATTTTGTTAGTGGTTATTATCTGATTTATTCATCCCTTTAGCTTTAGTTCTCCATCTTGTACTTTTGGGTGGATTGTTTGTCCCTGCTTCTTATTATCCTAGGGCCTTGAATTGTTTCATTGATTACTACTTCTTGATGATAACACCCTTCCCCACTTGGAAGATTACTAGATATTTAGTACTATATCTGGTGTCTCCTAAGAGAGTATTGGGGCCTACAGAAGTCCTGGACCAGGGCTATTATATACTTCGCACTGTGGCATCATGCTGGTTGTCTCTAAGCAGGTTGCTTTTTATTTCAATTCCCCTGGGGATCCAAGGTCACTACTCAGTTTTGTTTTTTGTTTTTTTGTTGTTTTTTCCCCCTCACTATTCTGTGGCTTTTTTTTCCCCTGCGAAACCTTTCCTATATTAAATATCCTTTCCTCCTGGATACTCATTCTGTCTTTTTACGACATTAATCTCTCCAGGTTCTCCTTAGATTTGAATGATCTCTGTCCAAAAATAATTTTTTTTATCCTATTGTAGTTAGGTAGTGATCAACATCATTGAATGGATAATTAGGTATATTTTTCTCTTATTGGATTGGATGCCAGGAATAGAATTAGTTTGACAATGTACTTAGTGTATGGAAAAATGAAGCTAACATAGCTTGGGGTCACTGGGAGAAATCTTTAAGAAGATGGTAGTCAGCTTACACATTCCCCCAGAGTAGTTTTTTGAATCCCTGCCTGTCCTGATTTCTGTACTTGTAACTTGACCTTATTGCTTCTGGGGTTAATACTCTTCTAGT
This sequence comes from Gymnobelideus leadbeateri, assembly GCA_011680675.1. Classification (NCBI taxonomy): domain Eukaryota; kingdom Metazoa; phylum Chordata; class Mammalia; order Diprotodontia; family Petauridae; genus Gymnobelideus; species Gymnobelideus leadbeateri. Next base: position 7,442 of record WOXC01007768.1, read on the forward strand.
TCAAGAATCTGACTCATAACATTTGCTCATGAAGATTCAAATGACTAATAATGACAGAATAAACCCATATATTCTAATACTGTTTTATGATGGCTACACAGCATTTTGCATACATTACCTTATTTGATCATCACAGAAATAAGTATCAATATGCTCATTTAATAAATGACAAAGCTAAGGATCAGGGAAGTACTTTGCCACAGATACCAGAGAATCATAACATAGGTGCCACATTGTAAGTAATCACTAAACTGTTATAGAATGGAATCAAATGGGTCACATAGCTATTAACTATAAGAATCATAATTGGAACCCAGCTCTCTGCAGTACAGGTATGGGGTTTTTCCTACCACACCTTCTTAAACTGCCAAATCTTTATATTTGTAGTCAGTAATACAAATTTATCCCCATATTTGAGTTTCAAATTATGATTTCTTTCTTAGATACAAACTTCACATACACTGATACACATATATACATATTGGGGGGGGTGTGAGTGTGTAGGTGTATATAATTGTTATGTTGAGGTTGGATTATCACCAGGATTATTTTTTTAGTGTAGTCCTACCCTTCAAGACCACCCAGCAGCCTTAGCTCATGCTGAATTCAGCGGCTCAGCAACTAAGTGGTACAAGCCACAGGGAGCACATTATACCAATTTTCCACAGTCTGCACTGCCTACCCATTTGCTTAAAAGTGCAATTCAAGATGTTGACTTTAGTCTATAAAGCTCTAAGTGGCTTGGGCCCTGGTTACCTTAGAAATCCCTTCTCTCCCTGTGCACTGTCATGACAATTGAAAGCAATCACTGAGCTCCTGCTGATAGTTCCTAGATTTCCAGCATATGGAACTTTATTTAAAATAGGGAAGGATACTTCACATTGTCATCCATTGCCTAAGATTTTCTGGCCCGCCATGATCTGATAGTGTCCCACTGTGCTGATCTTCTAGGCCTTTTTAAGTCATACCGATTTAAAAATTTTCCCTAGTAAGAGTTTTCTGTGTTTTATTTTTCATATTTATCATCAGAACAATTTTCATTAAAGGTACCATTTAAATTTACTTTTAGATAACATCATTAAATTATGATAAAATTAGCAAAGTAGTAAAAGAAAAGTCAGTATTTTAGTGTTACATAAGGACTTTGGGGGATTCTTATAGTTAACCATTAGAATTGTGATTTAGAGAAAAGTCATGAATGGAAAATTTATACAGAATCATCAAAAAGCAATCACCAAGCATTGAATAAATTGTTGTAAATCTTTTGATATGTGCCAAGAAACAATATACACATTTTCCTGTCCCATTGCCAATGACCTATTTTAATGAGAATATAATTGTGTGAATGATACTAATATAACTAAATCTACTTTCTGTCAAACACATGTTTGCATTTTCAAGAATCAGTCTTTTAACAATAAATATTAAATTTAAATTATGTGACTGCTTTTGAAATTCAAATTTGACAATGAGATTTTCAAAGAGCAAAGCTAAGAGTCTGTTCAATGTAAATTACAGTTAAATTGCATTGATTTTCTTTTTCTTTCTGTATTAATACTCACTTCTACTGGTCATTAAATCATTATTAGAAGAGCTTGTGTCTTTTCATTTGATTTTAAATATACATATTCATTTTAGGCACTTAAAAATTTTTTTTTGTTGTTTTAGGTGGGCAATCTCAAATTTCTATGAAAATATTTTGTATCCCTCAGAATCATTTTCCTGAGAGAAATATTAAAAAGTCATAATTATATGATTCTCCAGAACAATTACAGAACAATTCTCCAGAATCAGTGACAGCAGCTGGGGAAACCAGCCAATGTAAAGGTACTTAAGGACACATTGACTATCCATTTAATGTGAAGAAAGGAGAATTTGCTTATCATAGCATTGTTTCTGTGCATTCACTCAATGTTTGCCATTAATTTTTTAAGAATTGTATGAGGGTTCCAACCCAAAGTCATGTTTTTAAATCTTTCCCCATATCGCAACTGATAAATTATAGAATTTCTCCTTTGACAATATCTCTTCTCCTACTGCTACCAACCTAGTTTCTTCCCTCAGTATCCCATGCCTAGATTACTACAACAGGACCCTAGTCATCATTGCCAGACTAATTCTCATGAACTAGTACCCACACAAAACCATTTCCTTTTTCAAGAACCTCCAATGGCTCCCTATTACTTACAACACTGAAAATCTCTTCTGTCAGGATTTGATGGGCCTTTATGATCCCCTTTTACCCCACTTATTGAATGGGTAAGGATAAAAAGTCCTCAAATGTAATAGATGGAAGGGACTTGAGGAATCATCTAGTTTAACTCACTCATTTTATACATAAGAAATAAGAACTGAAAGAGTTTGAATGATTTCCTCAGTATGATTCTATACTTTAATGCCAAACATGGAATTAGAATCTTTAATTATGTTGCTTAACAAACCTTCGGGAAAGTTTGCACATTTGGCTACTCATTTTTCAAGACCAATTCAAATTCTTCCTCCTTGGAAACTTTTCTGATTACTAAAAGTCATTCTGGTCCCTCCTCTTTGGATTACATTACAACGATAGCATCTATTATAATTCCAATTATAACAACATGATGGTCAGCTAATAGTGTTTAGAAAGCAATTTTTGAGTGACTGAAAGGATTGTTTTTCAAATTTGTACTTGAAAAGAAATCATGTACTTGAAGAGGACTACATGTTACAAGACTTGTCATTCTATCCCCTGTGAAGGTAGTATAATAGTAGTATAGGTGGATAGTTGGAGTTTAGGGTATACGAAGAAAACTAACCTCTGGTATGAGAGCTGCAAAAATCTTTTCAGAGATGCTTCCTACCTTTGCTGTACACCTGCAGAGACATAGAAAAACAGAAGTTAATACACTGCAACACAGCAGAGAGTCACATCATCCTTTAACCTTCCCACAAGCCAACACTCATAAGTCTAGCTGTCTCCCTGGTTATATCCTCCCCTCCCTCCAGCTCTAACTGCTCTGATTCCCAGCTTCCTGTGGGCTCTGCTCCACCCTTCAGCAAATTCCTCCCACCACAGGCTCCAGGTGATTCCATTCAACCTACTAGAGGGCAGGAAAAATCTTTGAAGCAGAGAAGGTCTTCAAATTCCCATTCCCATTACACCACCTGATTCACCCAATTCTCACCGATGACTCCAAGAAACTACATAATGCACAGAGACCATACTTTATAAACTTTTGGCAGATGTGTTAAACCAGGCTGAAGGTAACCAAGGTGTCTCAAACCTATTGGTGAGTTAAGGGAACATCTAACCCAAGCATATGAAGACTTCCCACAGCATAATGGGCAGATGAAAACAATTTGTTCCAATGGCCGTGAAGGGGACTTGAAGCAGGCACTGTGGAACATTTAGAGCTTGGTTAGATATCAAACATGCTAAGGTCATCTTCCACATCCTGAGTCACTGCCAGTGGATGACTTGACTTTTGTCTTGCTGCTGGACTCCAATGACTCCGGAAGAGGGAGTGAGGCCAACAATTTCATTTAATTCTGTCTCACTTAAATCCAATTTATGTGTGAGTCAAAATATATCACCCATATCAGTTTACCATTTTTGTCTACCTCTAAGTCTTGCGGTGAGAGGCAAATGATGAAGCATAGTGAAAACCCTGTACACAGGTGGCCTAGGTCCTAGTCTTCTCACTGCACTGAAGTAGCAGTGGGATTCAGTGGGCCCCTGGGTGTCTGCACTACCTTTTTTAAGTACCACACTATTCACCTCCTGGCGTGAGGAAGGGGCTAGAAAAGGTACACTAAAAATTGTCTGCTTCATCTAACCTGACCTCTTTACTGTGGCAGGTGGGGATTCCACCCTGCAATTGAAACACACACAGTGAAAAAAGTATAAAAACTTTTGGGAAGATAATTCCACTCGCCATTGGTACATGGAATATGAAGATGCTTATGGACAACACAAAATCTAATAGACCTGAATGATGAAAATCTCTTGTTGCAAGAGAACTCAGTAGATATCACATATAAATAGAAGCCCTAAATGAAACAAGACTGGCAAATGAAGGCCAGATTATCAAAGGTGGAGCTGGGTAGAAATTTTTCTGGAATGGCTACAATGATGGGGAGCACTGTAAAACTGGGGTAAGTTTTGCAATCAAAATCAATCTAGTTAACAAGCTTATATGCCTCCCAAAAGGAGGGAGTGACAGACTCATGACAATGAGATTGCCATTTGCAGGAAAGTACCTCTCAACCATTATCAGTACATATGCTCCCACCATGACAAACCCTGAAGAGTTCAAAGAAAAATTTTGTGGAAACCTAAATACCTTTATCATCAATGTTCTTGAAAAGGACAAGCTTTTAATTTTGGGTGACTTTAATGCCAGAGTATGCACAAACTATCAAAGGTGGCAGGCAGTCTTTGGGAGGAATTGAGACTGAAACAGCAACAGCAGCAGTCACTTACTACTGAAGACTTCTGTATCTCATGACCTTCTCATCATCAACACTATCTTCCATTTACCTAAATGTAATAAAACTTCATAGATGCACCCTTGCCTTTCAGGAGAAGAGACAGACAGCATGTTAGTGTAAAGGTAGTGCTAGATCAAGCATAGACTTATCTTCTCCACGCTAAACATTTCCATTCAACAAAAACAGTGCCCTCCAAGGCAAGAGGACTACCAGAAGCCTTAATGTCAGTAGATCAGAGGGCTCCTTAGACCATGAACTTCTAGTTGATAATGTAGTGAAAACTGAACCAATACACAGCTGGCAATAGTGAAGCAGAAAAAGAGTGATGAACAGGTGGGATTCAGAAAAACCTAGAAAGACTTATATAAACTCATGCATAGTGAGGTGAGCAGAACAAGGAGAACATTGCACATAGTAACAACCACATTGTGCAATGAGTAACTTTTGATAGACAGCTTTTGTCAGCATTGCAGGGATCTAAGACAAGTCCAAAAGACTCATGATGGAAAAGGCTATCCACATCCAGAGAAAGAAACTCAAAGTCTGAATGCAGACAAAAGCATAACATTTACTCTCTTTTTGTTGCTTTGTTTTGTTTCTTCTTTCCCATGGTTCTTCCCAATTGTTCTAATTCTTCCATACAACAGGACTAATATGAAAATATATTTAGTATGAATGTAGAGCATACTATATCAAATTGCTTGCCATCTTGGGGAGGGGGAAGAGGAGGAGGGGAAGAAAATTTGGAACTCAAAATTTTATGGAAGTGAATATTGAAAAGCAAAAATAAATAATTACATATATATAACATATACATATATATGTAAGTATATGAATCAATACCTTCCTTTAAGCCCCAATTCAAACACTATCTCCTAAAAGAAGCTTTGTCTCATCTCCCTAGTGGTTAGCATACTCTTTCCTTTGAAATTATATTTTGTTTTGTATGACTTTTGATTGTTGACATATTATTTAACCTCAATAAAATGTAAGCTCCATGAGGGTAGGGATTGTTTCAATTTTTGTCTTTAAATCTCTAGAACTTAGTACAGTTATCTGCTACTTCATAGGAATTTAACAGTTGAATGAATGAGTGAAAAGAAAGCATCCCACATGGAATCAGGTCTTCATCATGGTGACAGCCATGAAGACAACGTTACTGATGCTCTGAGAATACGGTTAAGGTTCTCATAAGGATTATGGTTTGCAAGTAACATCTTTGGAAATAATAATTGGGTCTATAACAGTCTGAAATTTTCCAGAAGGGATCTGGATAAAATTATATGCTCAGGACCACTCAGATGCTATTTAGAACCAATAAGACCATTCTAGAAAATGTCACTCTTTTTTCCATTCCCTCTAAGAAATTTTGGAATAGATGTGATAGAGTATGTTACCTAAAGTTATAGAGCCTTGTTCACAACTGGAACCTGATCTTTTGAACACTAGGCTAAGGCTCATTTCATGAAGCTCCAGTAAAAATTATATATATATATATATACATATATATATATATATATATATACATATATATATATGTGTGTGTGTGTGTGTGTGTTTGTATATGTAACATCTACTCATCAAGAAAAGTACTATTATATTTCTTAATACAGTTTTCTGTAGAAGTAGTACTGCACCATATGAAATTTCTTAATATTCTCAATTTACAAGCTCCTAACTATGCCGTCTTTGAGCAGTATTCTTTATATCCCAGTGCTCTTTATGAAATCCCTACTGAATTTCAAAGTGCAAGGGCAGCACAAAACATATATCTTACTGTTGAAACCTCCAGTGTTGCTAAAAATCCTCCAGAATTAGATAAATCAGATTTTTTCCTAACATCGTTCATAATTTAGGGTAGAGATGACTCCTGAAGTCAAGAGATGTTAAACCTCTGAGGAAAATTGATGGTGTTTCTTACTCTAATATTTTAGCAATTAGTTGTAGAATTTTTACTCTCGAAGGTGGGCTAAAATCATATCTGAGCATAAAATATTCAAGAAAATCTACTCTATGGATATATACACTATTTCTCAAAGGAATATTCTTACCTAGCACTTTTTTATGAGTTTCTATTTGAAATTTATTATCCCCACCGGGCTCTTAACATCTTTAGTAGGCTTAAATTTAACTTAAAAATCAAATGAAAATGTGATAAATAAGGCCATATAAAAGATCTTGAGGAAACATCTGATATATTATAAGTATGTGTTTTACTATCCATACATTACTCAAACATACTCCATGATATAAAACCTTTAAAAAGCTTATGATGAAAGCTAAATTTAGAAATGATTTAGTAAACAAACAGCTGAAATTTGTATGCTACACATATTAAAAATAACAAAGAATGAAAATATTTCCAAAGTCTTACCCTCAGTGGTAAATTGTATTTTGAATTAAAATTAATGAAAAAATGAGTTTTTGTGGGTTTATAGTACAATATATTATCCTGGACTTCTTCCAAAGTCTGGAATTGGTTTTAGGTATTCTGAGTTCCTGATTAATCAACAGCAGGAGTCTCCACAAATAATTCCCTCAGTACTACAGAGAAAATATAAGTATCTTAATGTACTCTCAGGGAACAGATAATTTCCAAATGTTACTTTAGACTGTCAAGATACAGGCTATCCCCAAAGTCTTAGTGAACTTTTAAGCTTTGGTGTCTTAAAATTGTACTGACTTCTGAAATACCCCAGTATTTTTGGATTCCGATTCTGTCAGCCATTGAATTAACTATTTCTTTCAACTACATGTCATGAAAAAAGTAAAAAAAAGCATAACCTCTATGACTTTGTCAACTTGTTTATAAAATTATGAACAGCAAGCAATTGAAAAAAAAATCTCTGCAGCATCTTCTCAAAGACCACCCTTTACACGACCATTGATCTGTTAACCAAACTTATTTGAACTCAGTCATTTGAGTTCCCAACTTCCTAGATTGTTCTGTTATACTGAATATATCTTTCATCTTGTCCACTATGCTATTATAAAGAGCTTTTTCCAATAGCCAGGCATTCTCCTGATCTATTAGCCTAGAAACCATGTCCAAAAAGGAAACAAGGTTAGTCTAGCATGACTTACTCTTAATGAACTCATGCTTGTTCACAGTGATTGCATCTTTCCTAAGTGCTTACAAACTAACTCTTTAATAATGTATTTTAGGATTACACCAGAAATCAATTTCAATTTCACTAATCTATCATTTGAAGTATCTACCTTGTTCCTACTTATTGAAAACTCAAACAATATTTGCCCTTCTCCAGTCCTGTGGCCACTCCTCTCCTGTCTTCCACGATTCCTTAAAGATTAACAGATCGTCAATCACTTTTTCAAGTTCTTGAAGTAACCTGAATACAATGTACTCCAATTTGAGCTCACTGACACAAGCTAGGTAATCTTTGTTTATATCTTCATTTATTTTGTATTTTAATACCTTGATAATCATTTTTGCTCTTTGATTACCTATCTAAAAGTCATTCTTTTACAAAGAAAACAGAAGCAAAGTAAGAATTTATCTAGAAAAGTATATCAAAGAATATAACAATGGCAGTTAAATAAAGATTAATTCAAAGTGAGATGGGTTGATCAAGAGAGTGCTGTGGATATAGTGTATCTAAAATATGTGTAAAAATGAGATAGCTGGAATAATAGTGTGGCCAGTTCAGTATGTTTTCTTGCATAATTAAAAAAAATGCAGAGTAGTTGGACAGCTTTCATACCTCATACATTGGTATGCCCGTTTTTTTCTCTTCTGTGTCTCTTTTACTCTTCCTAACATTAAAGAAATTAAAACTTTGCATATTGACATAGCTTTTAATTATTTTTCAGCATTTAAAAAATTAAAATAATTTCTCTCAGTGATTTGGGGCATAATTTATAGGGTCATTGATAGTGTCCAATTAATTATTCCTTATAAAATTGTTCATATTCTTAGACCATTTCATTATTGGTATGGCTTTTGCTAATGTTTGTGTGCATATAACATACACATACGTGTATTTTATGTAATATACTATATCAAATTAAGTATATTGCTAATATAAATATTAATTTTAAATACTTCTATATATACACATATACTAATATATTTCATATGTATTTTGTACGTCTCTTTTTTCAATTATATTTAATGCATATAATTTTTTTCTACTTTACTCTTTCTCTTTTAATTGTATCAATATTTATCTTCTTTGTGCAAAATTGTAGCCTTTAACTGACTTGTTTATAGCACTCTTTAAGGGGCTTCATATTGTTAAGAGTGGATTCTGGAAGAGTGACAGTTACTCAGGACAGAAATCCTCAGCAAGAGGGTAGGTGGCAGAAAGACAGAGGAATTAGTTCTCTCACCCAAACATATTCTACCAACAACCACAGATATAAGCATACCACCACTATTGCTAGGTATCCTTTATGTTCTGTTCTAGGGAATGTATCTCCTCTACTTTTGTTATGCTATAACCTTTTATATTCAGGTATAAAATGTTGTTCCAAGCCTAGTTTTTTTTTCCAAAAACAATTTCATTTCCCTTGTAGTTATTTTCAAAATGGTATTAATTTCTCCACTAATTTATATTCTTAGGTTTGTGAAACACTGGGATGCCACTGAAACCCATAAATGTGTCTATTGCACTCTCTCTCAGTTCTGTCAGTGTTAATGTCCTGTAGGGAACATCTGGAGGCTTAAAAGCTGATTCAGAAAAGAATCAGACTTATTACTTCAATAGATAAGTCACAAGGATCATTTTCCAATGGTATCCTAGAATCTGCATAGATATCCAGTTAACCTCCTTGTGTGTCAATTTAATACTAAGTTTTTGTTTTACAAAACCCTCATATCTCTTAAATGACATATGTTTATAATCCATACTTATTTAAAGTTGTTTTGGTTAGATAGGTAGATTGTCAATTTTTCTTATAAGCTATCTCTATTCTTAGACTTATTTCAGCTAATTCAGATAGCACATGTGATCTCCAGATTTAGACTTAATTGACTTAGATGTAAGGAGTTTTAGTGGAGAACTTTAAAATAAGGCCATGCAGAACCTCAATTTAGGATAGTTCAAGATAAGGAAAAAATGTGTTTCCCATAATAGGATGGGTAATCCTCTTGGAATTATCATATTTATAGAAATCTAGCTTGTTGTTATTCTTCAATCAGTATGATATTTAAATCTACTTGCTGAGGTGTTCTAACATGTTTATGATAATTTTTTAAATACATAAGGGAAATGTCTGATTTCAATAATAGAGGGAAGATCAATCATGCTTATATAATGTCCTATTTTCCATTTTCCTTTGAAGATGTACTAAGTTTGGTTGGTTCGTGCAGAAAGTAGGAAAAAAAAACACAATAGGTACGTGACTGATGGAAATAGATCACTGGGGTAATTTCCTATTTGAGTATCTGCTACACTGATATTCTCACTACTTTGAGAAAGAAGCACTTCAATTTCTTCAGAATACATTAGAAAACATACCAGATGTGCACTAAAAATATTTCGCACTCTGGAAAGGTAAAGTTTTATTCCACTCAGATTCTGTTCAGGCTTCTGAAAGGCACTTTGAACTAAATGAAGCTCAGTCAATGTGCTGCACATGATTAAAAGGATAAGCAGAGTCATTAACTAAACTGACTAATGGACTACAGAGTTCTAAAACTCCCAAATGCCATCATGATGAAACGGAGGCATTTACTTATTAATTTTCCTGCATAGATCTTATTTTGTTAGCAAGAGACTGGATTCATTACAACTTCTGAGACAGGGTAAGTGTCGTCAGCATGCAGTGATATTGCTTATCTTATCACAGGAAGAGGCCCTCATTTGCATGCTCCCAATATAATTTCAGGCAATATGTTTTAGAGGCTATGATTACACCGGGACTTGAGAGTAGTCAACGCAGGGTGGCCAACTCAACTATTGACTTTAGTATACCTGATTCATTAAGCTGGGTAATAATGTCCAATTAAACAAAAATTCAGGGCATGAAAAAGCAAGATATAATCTCCAGGAACTAGAGGGTCTTGTTTGTAAGAATAAAAAGGAATCCATGAAATTACCTGTCCTATTTTAAAAGACCACTCCTTTTGAAAGTATCAGTACAAATTTAATCGAGCTGATTGCTCTTCAAGTATTACTTTGAGTCACTCTTCTTATATATTAAATCAAGAGAGTAAAATTAAAACACAAATAACAATTAAATGTATTTTGAAAAAAATAATTCCAAAAATTAATTCTAAATCTAAAAATAATTATAAATTTAAGAAAAAAGTCTGAAGGCATGGCTAATAAAAACAAAGGTAGTTCCTAAGATTAGTGAGTCATTGATGGGGTCAAAAGCTGCTGTAGCTCTGTGACTGATAGAAAATGCTGCAGGCTAGAAGTCTTTTGACACTATTGAGAGGACAAGAGTTACTGGATACTGAATAAGGAAATCAGAATATAAAACAGATGAAAGCGAGGTAAGCATTAACAAGTCACTTGGGATTTTTATAAATAGAACAATGGTGACCTGGTTCATAAAATGAATCAGGAGCTACTAGGAACAGTGATTTGAGCCTGACATTAATGAGGATGGGTGCAAACTTAAAGGCAATTGATATATTTTGAAAGTTGCTACTTAGAAGAAAGCTTTTTGTTAAAGGAAAAAAGATATGGTCAACTTCAATTACACTTGCTAGTAAAGGAGAGCAACAGGATGAATGAAATGAAATATATGTATAACCTCAAACCTCACACTAGCCAATGACATACAACTAGAAGTTTTACCAAGCATAGTGGATAAAAGCAATTATCAGGAAGACTTAAGTTTAAATATCAACCTCAGACAAATACTAACCGTGGAAACCTGATATAGTCACTTAATCTCTCTCAGTCTTAGTTTCCTCAATTGTCAAATGGAAAAATACAACTTTTCTTAAAGTTCTCTATAAATAACACTAACTGTAATTAAATAATTAAATAGTGTGATGTGATAGTCAACAAACTTATGTGAATTTAAGCTACATTTATAAAAGTCTAATATCTAGAAAGAAAAAAGACTTATGTACCTTGTCCTATTTCAAACTACAGTATGTCTGGAACATTATTGTGTCCTGTTTGTTATGGACACTGAAGAACAATGAAAAGTTCATGTGTATTTGTAGAAACAAAACAAGAATGATTCGATACTTGAAACCATAATTTATGATTAGTAGAAAGGAACTGGGAATGTTCAGTTTAGAGAACAAAAGACTTAGTAGATAGGATGTGGTTTTTGTATTCACATACTCACAGGGCTCTTATTTGAAAGAGGGATTCAAATTGTTCCTCTGGCCTCAGAAATTGGATGACTAAGGGGTCATAGCTGTAGGGAGGCAGATATCAGCTCAATATAAAAGAAAAAGCCATTGATGCTCCTAAAAACCAAATGGATTGCCTTAAAAATAGTAAGTGCTTAGTCCCTTCACATATTAAATCAGTGATTGAGAAAATTATAAATGTAGTTCATGTTTCAGGCAAAGGGTTCCACTGGAAAACCACTGACTCAGGGTTTATATGATTCTAAGTATTGACATCAATCATTTATGTTTCTCCATTCCCTTCTAATTGCCACTATCTGGTGGTGGTGATAATTAGGTAAATCACAAATTGAAGAAAAACTTTTGAGGAAAAAAGTTTTCATTACATTTGGAAAGGATGAAGCATAAGGCTATATTTTTTCTGGCTAATTAGTGAATAAGTGCTCGTAAAGAAAGTATAGAATTTATTTTTTTAGATAATGTAAGAGAAGGAAGCTTAATTTTAACAAATAAAAAAGAGAGCATATTCTTGTGATTCTTAGTAGTTGCATGGTTTTCCCTCATTTCCCACCTGGCTGCATTCCTCTGGACTTTTCGATCATGTCTCCAGGAACCTAATTATCCTGCAAGAACACATTAGCCATGGTACTTTTTTTTTCATCAATATCCTCTGGCCCTGGGAATCCCTTTGGAAGGTGGAATGGAGAGATCCTCCCCAAACCTGAGGGCACCTAGTCCAAACATCTTTACATTTCCCACCAGGCTGTACTGATTGGGACTTTATCATGCCCGCATGCTGGGTTCCTTCCTTCCTTTCCCATTTTCAGCTTCCTTTTGTACAATGTCTATCCCATTAGACTGTAATGTCCTAAAGGGCAAGGACTGCTTTTTCTTTTTTACGTTAGTATTTTTCATCCTTAGCATAGTACTGGGTATAGTCAGATACTTAATAAATGTTTCCTGACTGACTGTTCTTTCTACATTGTCTTCCTTTCATCACTTCACATGACCATTATGTCACGATGAGGCTAATCTCAAGAAACTACCACTACTTCCCATATTCAAAGTATTATGTGAGGGTCTTCAATTTTCTATGTTTTAGCATGAGCCACTACAAAGATAAGTTCTCTGCCAGAATATAGGAAAGAAAAATAGTATGCTAAAAGCCAAGATAAAAAGGCATTGAATTAAGATGGAATAAGTATTCATTTAAATGAGAGGCAATTGAATTAGGTATTAAATATTATTTAGAAAAAAAGTTCTTAACTTGAGGTCTGTAGACCCATGAGGATCTACAAACTTGGATAGAAAAAAGTACATCTTTATTTCAATATAACCAATTTTCCTTTGTAATCCCATGTATTTTATTTTATAGATTCTGAGAAGGTCTCTAGAGGCTTCATCAGACAGTCAAAAGGGTCCATTAAACAAAAACAAAGTCAAAACTTAAAAACCGCTACTCTAAACCCATGTAAAAAAGTATCTGCTAAGTTTTATACTTCCATGATAAAGATTATCAGACACTTCTTTAATCCCTTTGTTCCATAATATGGAAGGGGAAAGAGACTGAAACAGCTCAGACTCACTGGGTGATAGTTCAAATTTAAGAGTCTGATGCCATCTCTCCTGAGTTTTTGTTTATGTTTTTGTTTTTCCATTCCAGTCTCAGGGAGGCAGGCTAGAGCAATATTGATGCCTTCAGGAAGGTTTCTCTACTGCTGCTATTTTGTAATAATCCTATCTTGGCTAGGCTGCATCACATGATCTAAACCTATGTTTTTCATGGCTCTCCAGTCCCAGTGCTGGCTTCCCCAACTACTGGTCCTGAGGGCTATTTTAATGCTTAGCTCTGGTTCCATCGCCCTTCTCAGAGGAGCTTCCCTCCAAGTTTGAGCCACCTGCTTACTAATTACTGCTACATGCATTTATTCTGCTTGTCTTCCAGCTCTAGATTTCCAACTCTCCCAAATCACACAGGTATGATCTTCTTCCCAATCCACTTAAGCCTGATAAATTTATGTATTCAGCTGTAGGGCATCCTGGGAGTTTTGTGTCCAGAAGCTTTCTCCAATGAAGAGAAACTCTGTCCATGACTCACAGTAAGTTTTCTGAAGCTTCACTGGAGTGAATTCATTAAAAGGTTGAGTCAATCTCCACCAGTACATATACACATACATACATACATATATACATACACACATATGTACAGAGACAGACGGGGAGACAGATGAGAGAGAGAGAGAGAGAGAGAGAGAGAGAGAGAGAGAGAGAGAGAGAGAGAGAGAGAGATCTACAGTTAATTTACCAAATTATATCAAACCTGCAAGGAAAATGTAATATTTTAAAGTTCTAATTTATTTTAAAATACATAAAAATTCCTAAGATACAGGATATTTGCATTGATGGAGAAAATGCAGAATTCAGAGTCTCATGGATAGCAATTTCATATCAATGTAAAGTGGGCACTACCATAACTCACTCTTAAATTAGACCATTAATCATTACACAAAAAATATGCTCAGAATTTATCAAATGGTTCTCCAACACTTCTTATAAGAAATAAAATGTAGATTCCGATGAGTAAGTCTCATTTTAGAACTGGAAATGGAAAAAAAAAAACGTGACTAAGTTCTAGTGATCAACTAATAAAAGCAACATGGTTTGTATGGTGGCTAGAAAGCTGGCCTCAGAAACAAGAGCCTGTTTCATGTCCCGCTTTTGTTCTATCCTGGCTATGTAACCATTGGCAGGTCTCTTAACCCTTCAAGCAACTCTCCAAGAATATGTTATGAAGGAGATGACAAGCTACATGGCTAGAGATTTAGAGATTTAGAGAAATCTGAGATTTCTCTAAAACAGTGAATCTCAAGTTGAATTCTTTTGCCTAGAGAATGGAAAGAGCTATTATCCAACTGAAGAGGTTTGGGGAGGAGGGTGTTTGTTTGTTATCCAATGTCTTGGTCAGAAGTGTGTAACTATAGGTCCAGTTTGTTTCTAAATGTGAAAGTTAACTTCATTCAGATTTGAGAGAAATTTAAAATGACTGAAGGAAACATAGATAAAAGGAACCAGAAGTTCCCTTTTTATGAAAAATGGTTTTCTCTTATTCATTTTAAATTCATCTGTGATTAATTTTATCTTCCACTATGAGCTTGTAATGTAGCACTACATAAAAAGAGTGTGCAGATAGATGAGCTTTGCTGATGTACTTTATAATCTCACATTCCTGGGGCATTTATAGTAAAGAAACCATTTATTGATTTAAAAATTAGTGTATTTTTCATTGTAACATTTGATAGGGCTAAATCTCTTTTCTTAAAGCAATTTTTTTAATAAAACAGATTTTACTAGGATGAAAATAAATTCCTAAACTACATTTTGGTTTCAGAAATTTACTAAAATGGCAGCTACTAATGTTAGAACAAGAAAATGAAATGGAAAAGGTGAAACTGTGATACTTGATTCAATTTTTCTATGTGAATACTGCACAGTAGTACATTATGCTTCTTGAAATCATGCTCATATATCATTACACTGCTGAATAATTTGGCTTATTTATTATTTTTTAAATAGTCATTTAGTGTACTGAGTTGACATTTTATTTCCCAAGCTACTTCAACATGGTGTGTGATTTTTACATCAATCCACAGTAAGCAGAAGTTATTTTCCATAGAAAACAATAACAAATATAATTGACAAATTGTGTTTGCTTGTGGAAACATAGTGCATTATTTTCTAATAATGAAGGAAATAACACATCTCCACTGATCAAAGTCCACAAACAAGAAAAGAGCTGGTGAAGTAGATTTGTTCTAAGTCAAGCTGATAATTGTCAGGGCACAAGAGGAACTGAGCTTTGGTATAATAAGACATAGAATGGTGAATCTCTCTTTAAGGAAGTCTGATGCATTCAGCAGAAAGGTCAGTCAGGCAGCAAAAACCAATTATTTTCCTACAGTTGGGACCACATTGATTTCTATACCTGAGGCTGTTCAATGGGTGGGCCATGAATATATACTGAATATTTTTATCTACCCTTACCTACAGAATAGCTTATAGAGAATCCAAACTGTCAACACACATTGTCCATGAATATTTCTTAAAAATGAAAAGAAAAGGAAGTGATTTCTTTCCCAGAAGGCCCTATTAAAACCACCGTGTGATCATATAACAAAAGATAGGAATTTTAGACTATAAGTAATACTTATGGATTGTCTTGGGAATAACTTCATTTCTTTAAGGTAGTAAAAAAAAAACTCACTAAGAATGTAAAATGAGGTTAGTTTGGACATTAAATACCATAAAACTTTATACCATATACATTGGAATAAATGTTTTTGCTGTCTTACAACTTTAAATTTATTCAAGAAATCAAGGCAAATAGAATGAGGACCTGAGTTCTAAACACAAGCAATAGATAAAAATGTTCACGTCATCACCACTACACCACTTTTACCATTACTATATCTCTTTAATGTGTATCTAATATGCATGACAGTGATAGAATGCCAGATAAAGAAAAATATATTGAGAAACAGGAGGAACCTAAGTCAATTCCCATTCCATCATTTTATAAAAGAACAAACTAAAGCCCATTTCTAAAACTCATACATCTAATGAACTCTTATGAAACAACTAGGAGTAAAACAAACTAGGACTAAAAAGGTTTTCCTTATGCTTTCTACTATACTACTCTTCCTCTCATATGTAAGGTTTCTCAAAAATGTATATACTTATACTTACATAGATAAATATGAATAATCATAGGAAAGATGAGGGTACTGGAAGTGTGATTTCATTGATATAGGGAATTACTAGATGAGGAAACTCTCAACTAATGAATATTGGCACATTCTCTACAACTTATAGTGGCACTGAGAGGCTAAATTATTTGCCCAGGGATATGCAGTCATTATTTCTCAAATGTAGGACTCGAACTCAGGTCTTCCAGTCACTAAGTCCAGCTTGCAAGTCATTATATCATCTGTATATATCTATCTCTAGAGCTATCCATCTCATCCATGATTTTCTTATAAAACGGAGGCAGATGAGTCATTTACATATGGGTACCATCCACACCAACAAATCTCTGAAACTCATCTGGCAATTATAGTTTTAGAGAGTTTCCTGATCATTGGGAAGTTAAATAACATGTACATAGTCACATGGGTGGCTTTACTCAAGGTTGGCCCTCTATGCATTACACAATTCTTTTTCTAATATAGTTATTAATAGGAAATGATATGATATACAAAAATATGTAACGATTGTTGTATTCTCAATAATTAATTAGAATTTTGTTGATTTTCTTGGTACATTTCATGGTAATTTCAACGTTTCTCTTGTGTCCTAATATTCTAGATGTCTATTGTGATTATTGTCACATATTTAATGACTCATTACGTTTTTGTTTTTTGTAAATAGTATTTAATTTTTCTAATTACATGTAAGGTAGTTTTGACATTAATTTTTATGAGATTTTAAGCTTCAAATTCTTCTCCCTCTCTTCTTTCCCTCCCCACTCTCTAAGACAACAAGGTGTGATATAAATTATACATGTGCAATTATGGAAACATTTCGATATTAATCATTTTGTGAAAGAAGAAACAGAACAAAAGGGAAAAGTAAACGAAAAAAAGTTTAAATAATATGCTTTGATCTACATTCCGATGCCATAGTTCTTTCTCTGAATGTGGATAGTACTTTCCATCATGAGTCTTTTGGAACTGTTTTGGACAAGTGTATTGCTGAGAAGAGCTAAACTGAAAATAGTTGATCATCGTATAATGTTGTTGTTACTGTGTATAATGTTCTCCTGGTTCTACTCACTTCACTCAACACCAGTTCATGTAAGTCATATGTGTACATATGTACATGTGTGTGTATTTGTACATGTGAACACTTCTCCCTCTTTTCAGATCTCTTTGACATACAGATCTAGTAGCTGTATTGCTGCTTCAAAGTCATAAACCATTCAATTGCACTTAGGGCAGACTTCCAAATTGTTATCCACATTGGTTGGATCAGTTCACACCTCTACCAACAGTGCATTGTGTCCAAATTTTCCCACATCTTCTCCAACATTTATAATTTTCCTTTTCTATCATATTAGCTAACCTGACAGGTAAGAGGTGGTAATTCAGAGTTGTTTTAATTTGCAGTTCTGTAATCAATAGTGATTTAGAGCATTTCTTTATATTCCTACAGATAGCTTTGATTTCTTCATCAGAAAGCTGCCTGTTAATATCCCTTTACCATTTATCAACTGGAGAATGGCATATTCTTATAAATTTGGTCCAGTTCTCTATATATTTCATAAACGAGGCCTTTATCAAAAAACACTCACTGTAAACAGTTTCCCATTTTTATGCTTTCCTTACTTTTATTTAAATTGTTTCTTACTGGCTACTTGCAGTATTTTCTTTTTGATTTAGTTATTTTTGAATTTGGCTACAATATTCCTTGCCATTTTCAATTTGGGATCTCTTTCAGGAGTTGATCAGTGAATTCTTTCAATGACTATTTTACCTTCTGGTTCTAAGAACTCAGGGCGGTTTTTCTTGATGATTTTCTGAAAGATGGTATCCAGACTTTTTTTTTTACATATGGTTTTCAGGTAGACCAACAATTTTTAAATTTTTTTCATTTTGATCTATATTCCAGGTCAGTTGTTTTACCAATCAGGTATTTTATGTTTTCTGCTATTTTTTTCATTCTTTTATTTCTGCTTGACTGATTCTTGGTCACCCATTAGTTTCCATTTGCCCAATTCTAATTTTTAACAAATTGTTTTTCTTCTGTTAGATTTTTTTTACCTCTTTTTCCATTTGGCCAATTCTGCTTTTTAAGGACTTGTTTCCTATAGCCATTTTTTTTTTTTGTCCTTACTTTTCCAAACTCTCTCTTGTAAATCTCTCATTTTTTTTCCCAATTTTTCTTCTATCTCTCTTATATGACTTTAAAAAAATTTCTTGAGCTCTTCTAAGAAGGCTTTTTCTTTTGAGACCAGTTCATATTCCCCTTTGAGGTTTCAGATGTGGGTATATTGACGATGTTGTCATCTTCTGAATCTGTGCCTTAATCTTCCCTGTCCCCATAATAAGAATTTATGGTCATTGCAAATTTCTATTTTTTGCTCACAGTATTTGCCTAATTCCTGGCTTTTAGAATTGAGCTCACCTGCTGGAGTGCAGTGTGGAATGACCCAAGTTTCTTGCACTAGGTCTGGGACCTGGTCATTGGCCTCGTGTGCTGGGTCCTCAAGTGCTGGCAGCTCGGGACTTTAGAGGTCTGGTAGCTTAGCTGGTATTGAGCTGGATTCAACATTACTGGTGCTCTAGGGGTGGGTGTAGGCAGTCTAGCTCCTGGGGTATACCTGCTCACCTGGCCTGCACTTGAATGCTTGGCTCCTGCTCATCTGGACTTTATGCTCAAATGTTTGGCTGCTAGAAGATTTGTGCCTTCTGGAGTTGTGTTGAAGCACTGGGAGATTTGGCTGCTGGACAATGCTGGTGCACCTGGTCATTCTCCAAGCTTGTGTCTACCAGTTCCCCTGCCTGTGCTGAGGCACTTGAGGGTCCTGGTGTTTGTGTTTGCCTTCTCCACCACCCTGAGGCTCAGGATGTCCTTCTAGTTTGCTGAGGCAGGGCTTACTGCTGGCTTGTGGGACTCCTCCTCTCCTGTACTGCTCTTTCTTTCCCTGAGTGAGAGGGGCCTTTCTTATTAATCCCCCAAGCTTCCTGGGCTACAAGACTGCAAGATCCCATCTTTCTGCTGGCTCAGCTGTTTTAGGGCTCCTCCTAGGGCAATATTTTCTGGCCTTTCAGAGGCCAGTAAGGGAGGGTGAAAGTGACTTACTTTTTGTCTCTCTGCTTCAAATGTGTTTCTTGTAAAAACATACTTCAGGATTCTGGTTTTTAATTCACTGCTATTTACTTCTGTTTTATAGGAAAGTTCATCTCATTCACATTCACAGTTATGATTATTTCTGTGTATTTCTCTCCATCCTATTTCCCCCTCTTTATATTTTCCTCTTTCTCCTTTCACTCTGCCCCTCCTCACCAGTATTTTGCTTTTGTACACTTCCTCCCTCAATCCTGCCTCTCTTCTATTAGTTCCCCCCCCCCATTTTTTCTTATTCTTTCCCCTTTTAGAGAGGTATAAGTGTAAGATAGGTTTCTTTACCAAACTGTGTGTCTGTTATTCCCTCTTTGAGTCAACTCCAATAACATTAGGGTTCAAACAATGCACACCCCCTCCCTTCTTTCTTTCTTTCTGTCTACTGTAATAGGTATTTCATGCCTCTTTATTTGATGCAAATTTTTTTAAGCAAGTATTTTCTTCAGTTAGGTTTTATACCTCCTTTCCATTTGGTCCATTCTACTTTTAAAGGAATTTTTTTCTCCAGTGGCCTTTTTTTTCTCTTCCCATTTGTCCAATTCTGTTTTTTAAGGAGTTTTTTTTTTTCTTCAGTCAATTTTTGTGTTTCCTTTTCCAAACTGTTGACTTTTTTTTTCATAATTCTCTTATGTAACTCTCATTTCCTTTCCCATTTTTTTCTCTCATACTTGCTTTTTAAAATTCTTCTTTTAAAATTCTTCTTGAGGACTTTTTAGGCTTGATATCAATTAATATTTCCCTTTGAGGCTTCACAAGTAGGCATTTTAATATCATTTTCCTCTTCTGAATTTGTGTTTTGATCTTCCCTATTGCCACAGTAGCTTTTTATACTCAGGGCTCTTTTTTTTCCAGGGGCAGTGTTCAAAGCTTTTTGCCCTGGGGACTAGGTATCTGGTCACTTGCTTTCTGTGCTGGGGCTTTTGGGGTTGTTTGTTCATTCATGGAGCTAGGATGGCTTAGCCAAGTTATGGCTGGTTTCTGATGCTGACAGTTTGCCGGCTCCACTTGGGCTCAAGGCCTCATAGCTGACCTACTGTACAACTGGCCTGCTGAGTTAGGATTGTGGGGCCTCAATTTTCTGATCTGTGCTATAGATAATAGCATCCTGCTGGCTTTCCTGGATATTATTTGAGCTGGGTTGTGCTCTGCTTTTACACAAGTGAGACAGATGTTTCCTGAAATCCTTCTAATTTATCTTGGGGTAGAAAATTGTTTCACTCTATCTTTTTGTAGATTCTGTTGCTCAAGAATTCTATTAGAGGCATGATCCAAGGTTGTCCATGAGGGAAACTGGAGAGAGCCCAGGGAACTTCCTGGCTTGTCTCCACCATCTTGGCTCTGTCCATGATGGCTCATTAAATTTGGAGTCCACATTAGTTTCTTTTTATATTTTTTCTAAGAGAAAAATGATAATAAAACCTACTAATAAAAATTAATGAACATGGTGAAACAATAGCAGTACAGGTATGCACAGTATTTTGTCTTCTGATCTTTGTATTATATATATGAGAGAGAGAGAGAGAGAGAGAGAGAGAGAGAGAGAGAGAGAGAGAGAGAATCTTGTTTTATGTAGAGGTATTAAACGAACATTTGACAAATTCATATCACCCCAGGCCAATTCAATGATTAACTTTAAACCTCTTTTTAATAACTATTTTCCTTTCAAAATTGGACTTCAAAAAAGAAATTAAAAGGTCTGATAAAAATATTTAATTTTAATTACCTTGAGACCCCCAAATTTCATTCCTGATGAAAACAAATTCATCTTAAGAGTTACTAGTCAAAAAATTAAATATTTTGGGGGTTTAAATCATGATTCAAAATACCATTATTCAACTTAATAAATATGTACTGATAGAGAAAATATAAACTACCAAGTTATGTTTGTGAGCACATTTTGGGCAAGGGTCAAGATGTGTCATTAAAAAAGTTTTATGGAGGAAGCTAATCTTGTATGTGGACACTAAATATGACCCAATATGAAAAGGACAAGTTTATTTTTGTACAAGAAGGACTAGATCACACCACTAAGCAGCTGGTGAAATTAACACTTTAATACATTTGAATGAAAGACTAAGAATAATTTGCAAGACATATAACTGTGCTCATGCTTTACAGGTCAAATGGACTTTTCAGATAGAAAGACAAGACAGAAATCTCCTAAACTAATGATCGTGACAAGATTATCTCTTTATATGCTGTAAAGTTAACAAAGGGTACATGGGGTTTGAAGGTATAATTTAAAGACTGTCACAAGCTGTCTGGAGTTTCAACACTGTTTCTTACAGTTACTTTTAAATAACTGAACACATTGAAAATGATTTCTCACATCCAGTTCTTCATTTGGAAAGACAAGTAAGTTCAGCTACGTGAAGTTAAGGAACCTGGAGAATTATAACGTTATCAAAACCAAAAGCAAAAACTTTCATCCCTTTGATTTTGGGGGATTTAGGCTGAAAGATTTTCCAGTAACTGTATTCCATACATCCCCAAGAATAAAGATGCCTAACTTATTTGAGCTAAGGTACAACTTTTTAAATGAGGGTAAATGTATGGGTTAGTTCATTTGAGGAAAAAAGTTATATGTGTACAATAATAATCCTTCAGAATAGGATAGAATACAATTAAGTGAAGGTAAGGGTCAACATGTGAGTTCTTGTCATCATGGGGGTGTGTGTGTGAAAAAAGCCATGCAATCAAGCAAGGGAATTAGATTTCAAGTCTGGCTTCACAAAAGGGGAAAAATCCTCAGTTGGGTGAAAATTTAGGAAAGAGAACTGTGTTGAGAAGTAGGATGGGAACATTATTTGGTGAATTAAAAGTTTAGCAGATAGGTTTCTAAGCTGAAACTTAGGCCTGATATTTTGGTTGGTTTAAGTAAATATCCCCATTGTGTCAACTGTGGGTCCTTAGAAAAACAAAGTTTTTCCAGAGATCATCCTCAACTAGATCTCAAAAGTTAAGAATTTTCTTTATAATAACACTGAAGGTGAGTAGGAAATAGAAGAGTAAAGGAAGATTTTTGCTTCCCATAGCAATAGAATGTGCCCATCATATGTCATTAATTTTAGAATATTCCATGGTTTTCAAAACTTATTTTTCCAGTTTAGGACCCTGTCCCAATTAAATTTATTTTCCTTTTCCATTCTAAAATGTTTACTCTCCTGCCTCAATAAGTAATTCTTTTCTATACTTCAGTGTCCTGATTTTATTTTCCCCATAATAATTATCATAAAAACATACTTTTATTCTATATCCCATTCTGTCTTCTTGTGTTGATTTTCAACCCCAAGGAATGAACTCATTAGTATAGGATGGAAGGAAACAGACATCTATTAAGCACTTACTGCATGATTCTAGGCATTAAAATAATCCATGATCTTAAGGAGTTTACATTCTTATTTTTTTTTGGAGGGCAATTGGGGTTAAGTAACTTGCCCAAGGTCACATAGCTAGGTTTTTGTTTGTGTGTGCATTAAGTGTCTGAGGCCAGAACCGAACTCAGGTCCTTCTGACTCCAGGGCCGATGGTCTACTCACTGTGCCACCTAGCCGCTCTGTGGAGTTTACATTCTAATGGCAGAAAACAATACACAAAAGGAAGCTAAAAAGTTGGTATGAGATGAGAAAGGAAAGTATCCAGAGATGGTACATGATTTTGAAATCCAAAATGTCCCAAAAGGAGTCCAGAAAGGAACAAAGGTGTTGGACCTTGACCCCCTTCACAAAATGGGAGTTCCAGAATAAAGTCATCAATGGGAGAAGGAGGGTGGGCTTGCAGGGGAATATTCCATTGTGGGTAGGGTGCAGAGTTCTAGGGTATTCAAGGGCAAGGAAGTCCCAGGTGCACAGGATAAGATAACAATAGAGGCATGAATTTGAATTCCAGTAGGTCAGGAACAGGACCAAGAGGGGAATGGCCTATATGGAGAACTTCTATGTAAGAAAGCTCTATCCATTCATATCAGACATTAAGGCCATCTATTGCATCCTGGCACATCTTGATTTTTGCCTTGCCACTGGCCTTTGATGATGTACCTCACTTAAATCCAATTCACACTCAAGTCACAACATCACCTGTGATGCAACTGGTCCTCTTCAAAAAACAAAGGACCAAAGAAACAAGGTATGAGGTAGGACTTGAACCCAAGTTCTTTTAATCAATTTTTTATCCATTGTTCCATGCTGTTTCTCCCACAGTCTCAGGACTATAGATTATAAGATAGAAGATGCCCTAGAGACCAAGGAGAGAAAAGGGAGGTGGGGATTTTTGTTTGTTTGCTTTATGAGAAAAAAAAGTACTGCTATGATAGTTGAAATCTGTAGGTGACTTAAAATCTGCCATGTTAAAATTCTGACATGACCCAAATAAGCTAAGTAGCAGATCCAAAGTAAGTTTAAGAAATCATTGCCTCTTTCCAATTTTGGGTTTTATTTTGTTTTTGTATGAATTTGTAGGTGAAATTTTTTATTTCAGGTGATTAGAGATAGGAAAATTAGCCTGCAAGAGAAGCTTGGCAGCAACATAAAATGTGGATGGTTAAGGAGGGTTGTGCCAGTTTTTCAGCCTTTGATAAAGGTTTGGAGACAAAAGGTATTTTCAAGAACATTCTGTCTGTTGATGACAAATATTCATGATTTGTGCATCACACTTTCACCCCCAAATAAATCCCAAGAATTTCACAGAGACATTGTATAGTAATTCAGGTTATTACCTGGCCACAGTGGCCACTTATACAAAAATGAAACAACAAATACCAAACTACAAGAATAAACAAAGGAAGAAAGGTGATAACAGTGTCTCCTCTTTTAATTAGAATCATGATGCTTTTAAATTACAGTGCTGAGTTATTTTAAGGGCCTTTACTTCCTTCTGAGTTTTTAGAAAGTCAATTTCAACCCTGAGGCATTGAGCCGAGATGATGCCATAAAGGCATGTTCTCCTCCCTAGGCATTTGTCTCATGATTCTATTTCAAGGCCTGTTGTGTGCCAGAGGTTTAGTGAGGGTGGTCATTCCAGTGGTTAGGCACCAGCTGCACCTTCTGGTGAGTGAGTACAGAGTGCCAGGTGTTATTAGGCAACCGACAGGGAATGATTGATTAGGAGAATACAGGGGCAGGATAGAGTGTGTTGCTAATGTTAGCACAGAGAATGTGAGAATAGAGCAGAACACTGTATTTTACTGTTGTAATATTTCCTATCTCAAGGGATCTGCCAATCAAGGACAGCTTTATTTATCTACACTTTGTCCTTGTTCTCCAACCTCACAGGCAAAGGTCAGGAAAAAGCCAATTTCTGGGCTTCAAGTTGGACAAAATCTAGTATGAGACTTTCACATTGAATGAAGGCTACAACTAGTGGTAGCAACTCCATTCATATGGAACATTCCAAGACGTTATTTATTCAAAATGTAAATGTATTCTCCATTTTCACTTTAACTGTTGACAGGGAAAAGATTGATAACATTAACCTACTTTAAGAATGACATGTGTAGGCTTAGAAATTATGATCCACATTCTTAGTTTAATAAGCTTTTAGAAACACTGAAATATAAAATAATTCAGTGTGATTATATTAACAGTTCAACCTGATTCAAATCTAGGCTTGCTAGATAAAGAATTGACCTCTCTATTTCTGGAAATGATATGCTACTAACTTCTGGAATATTATGTGATGCATAATTATGGACACATTTTCTATATAGAATTGGAACATGTGAAGCTCCAAATACAATTATGCACCTTTTTCCTTGTTTGTCATATTAAAGAGTATATGTCCATTTAAGCTGGTAACAAGTAAATATTTGCATTTATGGGATAGGATGTTGAGACAATAACAACATATTGACAATGAAAATGTCAGTCAAAGTTTGTTTAGTGATTAGATAGATTTACCTAAAACCATATTTTATGGAGAATTCACAGAAGGCAAACACTCAGGTGAAGGTCGGAAGAATCAGTACAAGAACACTCTCCAGCTCTCTCTAAAGAATTTATTATTGATTGTGAAATATAGGAGACTCAGCTATAGGACCATCAGCCATGGTATGACCACATCAAAGAAGTGTGCTCTATAAATAAAGCAGAATTACAGTAGCTCAAAAGAAACATGAAGTAAGCAAACTTAGACATCGCCACTCTCAATTTCCATAAGCATGAGTTGTGTTTGCCTGCAGTGCATTCTTATATGTTCATATTGATCTAATCAGTTGAACATACTACACTTTGACCCCAACATCATGATTGATCTTTTTAGAGAATGAAGAATGAACAACAAAAGGATAGATTAGACTTCACCTGTTTTAGGAAGGAAGTCCCATGTAAAGAAGTTCCATATATTACTACAGGATGACTCTTTCTCTGCAATTTATAATCTTAAGAGAGCTTCCTTGAGCACTAAGAAAGTGATAACTGCTGACGTTTACACTGACAATAAATGTCAAACACAGGACCTGAACAGGATCCAAGGTCAGTTATGTCAAGCTGACTTGGTAATTAGTTTATAAAGTAAAATATTGTTTTAATATTATAATGTTCTTATAGTAATAGATATATGTTTACTCTATAAAAGAGGACAATTTTCAGGGGAGTTTTTATCTCCTATTTACTACTTGGGTACTTTAGGCCACTTAACTTCAACTCTCTGGGACACTGTTTACTCATTTGGGGTGGGATGTAGATCAGATGATTTCCAGGTATCTTTTATCCAGATCTTAAGCTATTATTCTATTGTCTATTGTCTCATGATTCAGACATAAAGTTCTTATTTAAGATATGCTTATACTAGTTTTGATGTGATAAAGTTTTGCATGCATTATTTGAGCTCTAGAGGAAAAAAGGAGGGATCAAAAGACAAGTAAAATATTCTTTATATTATTGAAATAATTTTTTTTCCCTCACATAGAAATCCATCAGTGAGAAAAAGTTTACACATAATCCTATGAGAAGAAAAGGGAATGAATTAGATGACAATACTGATTTCACCTTTTACTGATGGATTACTGTTAGGTCTGAAAAGACAATTCAACATTACTTAACCGGTAAATGCTTCACAACTTAAGATATTCAAGACAATCCTTTCCATGGTCCCTTTCCTGTTTTTTGTTTGTTTGTTTTATTGTAGTTGTTTCAATAGAACCCTAGAAATGCAGCAAATTCTTTAGGAGTAGCCTCATTTTCTAGTACGCCTTAAAACTTCTGCAGCAACATAAACTTATAAAGCATCTGTTATGCATAAATCATTCTGCTAAACCCTAAAAGACACAAAAGAAACACTGGATAAAGTGAAGTTCTGCCATTCAGAATCTTACAGTTATTAGGGAGGCAAAATATTAGCCTAAGATATAGTTAGTTAATAATATCAAATGATAAGATATATGTATATGCATATATTTATATCTAAATCTTTCTATCTATCTATATAAAAATGAGTGGTTCAGAAAAGGTGGAAATAGTTCAGAGAGAAGGAATATATTAGGTGGATTCATAAATTGTTTGAATGACCTGATAAAAGCATAATGATTAATGGACCTGGATAGGACCTCTCTATTAAGAGTGTTTGAGGGAGCTATCCTTGAATATATTCTGTTCAATATGCTATCAATTACTTGGATGAAGGCATAGATGGCATGATTATCAACTTTATCCAGGAGGCATTATAGGTAAAAAGTTGAATGAGAGAATACAGATCGTGAAAGTTTGAAATGAGGGACTATATGTAATCAAATAAATTTTAATAAGAAAACAACACTTCTGAAACATAAAGATTATTTGACAATGGTAGACTCTTTATGGAATCAAATTTTCAAATTCTCTAAGCATTCATTCTTTCCCCACAAAACTAAGGTTTTGCCTGGATTCCTCCACCTCTCATAGTTCTCTCCCCTTCCTTTTAGCTCTGTTCCTCAATCGCTGTGTGTTCACTTTCTAATGTAGTCCCTAACCTTATAGAAAACAGTTCTTTTCTAGAGGTAGATAACATTTCCCATTATGAGTCTTTTGGAATTGTCATAGGTCATTGTATTGATTAGAGTAGCCAAGTCTTTCACAGCTGATAATCATTACAATATTGTTTATACTGTGCACAGTGTGCTCCTGGTTCTGCTTACCTCATTTTGTCATTTCATATGTCTTCTCAGTTTTTTTGTCCTGAAATCATCTTCTTCATCATTTCTTATAGCACAATGATATTATTACATCACAATCATATGCCGTAACTTGTTTATCCATTCCCCAATTGACGGGCATCCCCTCAATTTCCAATTCTTTGACAAAGGGTTGGTCATATTCCTATCAATACTCACAGCTAACACTAGTCACACAGTGTTGACACGAGTCAAACCTATAATGTTATTTTTCCATTGACAGATAACTGTTTGTTAATGTGATCCTGTGAAGACATAGAATCTGAATAAGAGGAAATATTTATATACTACACTAATTATATATGCAACTATAACATATCTATCTATACTGTATATACACACAAAGATACAGATAAATATGAATTATTATTATAGGGTGGTTAAAGTATTTAAATACTACTACCTGCTCACCAAAAGCAATTGTTTTGCAAAACAACCAATTTGATACCAATTTGTAGTCTATATAAAAATCCGCAAAAAGAAATAAGTATTCATAAACAGATAACTTCATCCACAAAACAAGAATGATAGAGAAGTTTTAATTTTTGCTTTAATGCTCTCAAGTCACAAGTGTGTGTGTTTCTGTGATCTCTATATGTTTATATAGCAATCTGTACATATCTATCATCTCTACATCTACTCCTATATCTGTTTCTATCTGTTATCTTTTTTTTTTTAAGCAATTAGAGTTAAGTAACTTGCTCAAGGTTACAAGGCCAGTCATTATTTATGTGTGGCTGCTCATTTTCTGAGGCCATATCCAATACCGGGTCATCCCAACTCCGGGACTTGCACTCTTACTCACTGTGCCACCTAGCCGCCCCTCTATCTGTTATCTTTATATCTATGTCTATTTTCACATTCACATCCACATCTACATCTATCTTTCATCCTTCCTAATGACTCCATGTGGGCCAAATCAAAAGCCTCTCTAGCAGGTCCTTCAGTATCAAGTGACCTGTAATGCTTACCAAAGATTATCTGTGTAGTTAAATAGTATGATGCAATGACTAGCTCTAAACTGCTCTTATGGGTGAGATGGCTGGCCCGCACAGATAGAAACAGCTTCATCATTACAAAGTCAGATTCTGTCTGGCAAGAAAACTATTCCAGGTATAAATAAGACACAAAGAAGTCCTTTGAAGCAAGTACACATTAGTCATTTCAGGACACTAAAGGATAAATTAATATAAAGAATCAAAACCTTTCACCTGATGCAAATGTCAAAATACAAACTAATATATATATATATATATACACACATATATATATATAAATATATAAATATATATATACGCACATATATATAAATATATATATATATTAAAAGGAAATTGGATCAAAATAGCCTGGATTACAAAGACTGGATTCAGGTATTTCGTCATACTACCTGATTTTGCTTTTGTCTAAAATCTAATTTTTATTATTTTTTCTTTTTTTTACATAATTTATTATTTATTTAACACTTCTCTTTTAAATTTTGAGTTCCAAATTCTCTTCCTCTCTCATTCCCACCTTCTCCCAACCCAAAGAGAAGCAAGCAATGTGATATCAATTATACATGTGAAATCATACAAAACGTATTTCCCTATTGGTTGTATTTCAAAAAAGTAAGACAAAGAAAGTGAGAAAAGTTTGATTCATTTTGCACTCTGAGTTCATCAGTTCTTTCTAGAGGTAGATGGCATTTGTTTTTCATGAGTTCTTTAGAATTGTTTCACATTATTATATTGATTAGAGTATTAAAGTCTTTCACAGTTTATCATCATTACAATACTGGTCTTGCTGTGTATACACTGTGATCTCCTGATTTTTCTCACTTTCCATCAGTTCATACAATTCTTGCAACGTTTTTCTGAAACCACCCCATTTGTAATTTTTTAAAAAGCAATTGGGGTTAAGTAACTTGCTCAAGGTCACACGGCCAGTCATTATCTATGTGTGGGTGCTCATTTTCTGAGGCGGGAACCAATTCCAGGTCATCCCAACTCCGTGGCCGGTGCTCTTACTCATTGTGCCACCTAGCTGCCCCTCATATATTTTAAATTAAATTTTATGTTTATTTTTAAGTTACATCATTCATTTCCACAAGATTTTGAGTTACAAATATTCTCCACATCTTTCCCCTACCCACCACCCCAAAAAAGCGATCCCACTGTATAGCTCCTCCCCCAATTTGCTCTATCCTATATCCTCCCCCATACCACCTCCAACTTTCTAGTAGGGCAAGATGGATCTCTATATCCCAGTGCCTGTATATCTTATTTCCCAGTTGCATGTAAATAATAATAATAATTATTATTATTATATATTTTTAAACATTTGATTATAAAACTTTGAATTCTAGATTATTTCCCTTCTTCCCTCCTCACCCACCCTTACTGGGAAGATAAGCAATTCAATATGCGTTGTACCTTGTAGCTATGCAAAACATTTTCATAATGGACATATTGTGAAATACTGGCTGTATTTCCCTCCCTCCTATTCCATCTCCCACTTGTTCTGTTCTCTACTTTGACCCTGTCCCTTTTCAGAAGTGTGTGCTTCTAACCTCCCTCCCCACAACCTGTCCTCGCTACGCTCATCACCCCCCCTCATCCCGTTTCCCCTTACTCTCCTGTAGAGTGAGAAACCCTATTTATTGTGTATGTCATTCCCTCCCTAAGCCAAATTCAATGAGAGTAAGGTTGACCCATTCCCTTTTGCCTTCTGTAGCAGCAAGCACCCCAGCATCCCCAGGGTGACTGCCAACACAGGTTCGTAGATCTGCTTTTCAAAAGGAAAGCAACTCAAAATGGATTAACAAGCTTACTTTAATCAAACAAACACACATTACCTAGTTCAGGGGAAAAAGGTCAGCACCCCGAACTTCAGAGTTACAGAACTTACAGATCAAACAGACAGGCTTCCAAACTGTCCAACCATTATATCAATACCAAATCACAGTTACCAGAGAAGGAAGCATCAACATCTGGGTTTTCAAAGCCGGGGGCTCTCAACAACAGCTTCCCAGAGTCTCATCTGGTCAAATCACACAACACTTAGAGTGAGCCCCAAAGGAAAGCCTCTCATCAGAGTTTATATAGCCTTCTCCTGACTCAGAGAATGTAACAACCTTCTGGACCCACTGCCCAATCACAAAGTATCAAGGTGTGGGCTTTCCTGAAAAACAAGCCTCCCACCACAGGCTCCAGGTGCACTTAAGCTAGGGGCAAGGAAGATCTTTAAATGTGCATTTCCATTACACCTTCCTATCCTTCTCCTCCATTGTAACAGTTTTCCCTTGCCTCTTCTATATGAGATAATTTGCCTCATTCTGTCTCTATTCCTCTTTCACCTCTTAATTTCACCTTTTAATTATCATTCCTTCCTATTCCATTGGTCCTATTGTCTATGTATATCTGTACACATATATACATACTCACATATTCATATACCCTCCTATATGGATATATATACACACACACACACACACACACACACACACACACACTTTTATATTCCCTTCAACTATTCTCATACTGAGATAAGTTTCATAAGTTACATTTATCATTTTTCCATGTAGGAATAAATAGTTCAACTTTGATCAGTTCCTTATGATTTCTTTTCCCTGTTTACCTTCTCATGCTTCTCTTGCTTCTTGTATCTGAATGTCAGATTTTCTATTGAACTCTGGTTTTTTCATCAAGAATGTTTAATGTTCTCTATTTCACTAAATGACCATATTTTCCCCTGAAATATGGTACTCAATTTGGTTCAGTAGGTGATTCTTAGCTTTAATCCAAGCTCCTTTGACCTCCAGAATATAATATCCCAAGCCCTTCGATCCCTCAATGTAGAAGCCATCAGATCCTATGTTATTCTGATTGTGTTTACACAATATTCAAATTATTTCTTCCTGGCTGCTTTTAATATTTTCTTTTTGATCTGGGAACTCTGGAACCTGGCTATAATATTCCTAGGAGTTTTCTTTTTGGATCTTTTTCAAGAGGTGATTGGTGGATTCTTTCAACCTCTATCTTTCCCTCTGGTTCTACAACACCAGGGCAATTTACCTTGAGAATTTCTTGAAGGATAATTTCTAGGTTCTTTATTTCTAGGTTCTTTATTTATTCTTTCAGATAATCTGATAATTTTTAAATGATCTCTCCTGGATCTATTTTCCAGGTCAGTGTTTTTTCCCATGAGATATTTCACATTGCCTTCTATTTTTTCATTTGTTTGGATCTGTTTAATAGTATATTGATTTCTCATAAAGTCACTAGCTTCCATTTGCTCCAATCTAATTCTGAAGGAATGATTCTTTTCGGTGATCTTTTGAGATTCTTTTTCCATCTGGCAAATTCAGCTTTTTACAACATTTTTCTCCTCACTGGCTTTTTGAGCCTCTTTTGCCATTTGAATTAGTCTATTTTTGAAAGTGTTATTTTCTTCAGTTAGGTTGTTGACTTGCTTTTCATGGTTTTCTTGCATCATTTTCATTTCTCTTCCCATTTTTTCCTCTACTTCCCTTACTTGGTTTTCACAATCCTTCTTAAGCTCCTTTATGTCCTGTAACCAGTTCGTATTTTTATTAGAAGCTTTTGGTATAGGAGTTCTGACTTTTTTGTCTTCTTCCTGTTCCATGCTTTGATCCTTTTTGTTCCCAAAATAGGAATCTAAAGTTGGATTGCTGTGTTTGCTTTGCCCTTTGCTTGCTCATGGCCCCCCTGAGGCTAAAACCTTGGGCTCACTTGGAACTGGGGTCTGCTCCCATCAAGATGCAATGGACCCTTCCTGCCTGCCTTCATCGGGAGATTTGTTTCTCTCTGTTACTTTGTGGGTTCTGTAGCCCTAAAGTTTGTTTAACATCATTTTTATAGGTATTTGAGGTGGTTATGGGGGGAGCACATGGAGTTTTCCTGTTTCTATGCCACCGTCTTGGCTCCACCCCACTCCTAACATTTATTTTAACTGAAAATAGAGTAATCAAGAAATTGGAAAATCCCAAAGACTAGGGAAGACTGAGGCAAGATATCAATCCAAATGCCATTTTTATGACTGAGGGAGTTCTTATCATCAGACTCTATAGGAGGGGGTGGATAGTAAAGGAATATTTTCATCAAGGAATAAGATCCTAGGTCATTAGTATGTTTTATTCCACCTTAAGGACACAAACTGCTAGGAAAAAAGTGCTTTCTATTCTCATTTTTCTCACTTCCTCTATACTCATTCACTTCCCAGTCTTTTTTTTTAAATGTAATTTCCAATCTTAATTATTGGTTGAAACTGCTTTTTCCAAAATACCCATTCAGCTTTCCCCCCCTTGTTCATAATCTTTCATTTCTGCAGCATTCTTGACCATTGTAGGTCAAGTTCTCCTCCTTGGTACTTATCTCACTGGATTTTAGTGACACACACACAGCTTTTGATTCTCCTCCCACCAGTCTGACTGCTTCTCAGGCTTCTTTGCTAGATCATCATTTGTATGATACCTCAACTGTGGGTATACATTGAGACTCTGTCCTAGACCTTCCTTTATTTTTCTCTGCATACACTGCTGCTACATTCTTTTACTGCTATGCTCCCTTACTGACCTAATCAGCTCCCAATGATCTAATTACAATCTCAAGGGAGAGGATTCCCAGTTCTATACTTTATTCTCTCCTGAATTTTAGCTAGTATTAAAGTGGGAAGGGAAGATCCTCAGTGTTGCTGGCTGAAAGAGAAACAGTTACTATTTACATTCATCCAGAGCCAAGAGGATGTATTTTCAAGCACCCTAACACACCCAAGATGGCTTGCTGGCACAGGTTCTTTGATCTGCTTTTCTAAAGGAAAGATTATTTTAAAGGAGTTATGTTACTGTAATTAACAGACAGATAAGTATAGATAAGTAGAAAGAAGGGAGAATTCAATAGATAGGTCTCGAACTGTCTAAACTGAATAATAAAACCACCTGCATGTGCCACAGGTAGGGAGAAGAGAGGAGAGGGGGAACACCAACATTTGAGTTTGGGGGGCTCTTAACAAATGGCTACTCAGAGTCCCATCCATGGAATCAAAAGGTCCTTCTCATGAGCCAGCCTCCAAAGCAAAATGCCAACCTCCCAGAATATATAATAAAGATGGCCCCTGATTGTCTCATAGCCAGAAGGCATGAAACCTACATGACTCAGAACAGCTATGAATTATCAAGGTTCAAAAGAGATTAATCCTTCAGATGTTTACAAGTTAGCTTGGGACTGAGAAACAGAATTCCCAAAAGAAAACAACAAAAATCCCACCTTGCTTGCACTTACATTCCACCCCTCCAGGATCCTGGCCTTTACAATCTAAAACTTAACCCTTACAAATTACATAGGTGAACAAGAGATTGTTATGGCCAGGAATCCTGGAACAAAATAGAGGTATTAACATCTCTTAAGAAATATATATCAGATCCACATAATTCCCATTACATTACAAAAGGAATAATCACAAAATAAATACATCATGAACTTCACATTTGCAAAATACATATTCCCATAACAACTTATTACTAGGGTGGCCGCATAGCTTTAAACAAACACAAAAGTATATAACATAACATAGCATATTTCTCACCTTATACTTGTTTATACAATCAGGGAATCCCAGGCCAGGGTCTTCCCTAGCACCACACCTCCTCAGGGGCAGCTGAGAACCCAACACACTCCACCTCTGTTCAGACACAGTGTCCAAGTAAAGTTCTCTTAGGGGTGTGTCCTTCTCGCCAGGCTGCTGTGGCAGGCTCCCACCTGGAACTCTCAGCTGCACACATGCTCTAATGAGCCAAAGAGTCCAAGTCCAATTCTTAACACTGCTCCAGCCCCCATTTCCAAGTCCTGAGGGTTGGCTGGGGGACAAAACCAACAGGTAGTTCCCTGGGGGTTATGACACTTCCTCACTCCCACCATAAACAACTCCAAGCCCTGGGGCCCAAACCACCCCAGGGGAACATGGTAGAAAAACACCCTCAGTCTTCCTACCTTTCTGTAAAGTTCTCATCTTGACTCAGGTCTGAATTCCAAGCTCTGGGGTTCCTCCTCTTGCAGTCCAGGAGCTGAGCCTGGCTCCTGTCTGAGTCCCAGTGCAGGCAGCTCCAGCTCCTGCTCCATGGCTCTCTTCCAAGTTCTCTCTACTCATGCCTGGGTCCAGGCACTGCAGCCTCCAAGGGCTCCTGCCTCCAGCCTCTGTCTCTGGCCTGCACCACCCCAACTCCAGGGCAGCTCGTCCTCCCTCTCATTTCCCTCAGTCTTATGTGTGAAGGTACCTCACTAGTCTGGGCTCCTGAGGCAGCACAAGTCCAGAGCCTCCACCCTTCCAGCACAGTCTGGGGCAGGGCTACTCCACTTGATTCCTGGTTCTGGCCATCCCCTCCTCCCACAAGCTTGTTTTCCTCCCACAGCTGCTGCTCTGAGCTATCTCCTCTGGAGAGCTAGTGGGGTAGGGAGGGGGAAGGAGAGGTTATTTTGGTTATTTCCTAGGGGCCTTGCTCTAGGCACCAGGGAAACTGCCCCTACTACTGTTGCTCACTAGGTTTCTCTCAGGTTGCTGTGAAATGCAACAATAACTGGGGCGACAACTATCCCTGTCTCACTATACCCCATACTCTCCTTTAGTCTGTGCAGGTCAACTATGCTAAATCTATTACCAGTCACCCCAGCACACCCAGGATGACCTGCTAGCATGGGTTCTTTGATCTGCTTTTCTAAAGGAAAGATAGCCTTAAATGGGTCAACAATCTTTAATTAAACACATATAAGTAATTTACTAGTTCAGGGGAAAGGTCAGCACCCTGAATGTAGAGAAAATACAAGCAGAAAAACATAGAGAAATTAATACAGGGATCGAACAGATAAGGCTCCAACCATCTGAACAAAGTAATACAACCAACTACATATACCAGCAGAGCAGTAGAACACCAACAGCTGAGTAGTGGGGGTGGGGGTGGGGGAGGGAAAGCTTAACAAACAGTTACTCAGAGCCCTGTCCAGGGAATCAAAAGGTCCTTCTCATGAGCCAGCCCCCAAAGTAAAATATCAACCTCTCAGTATATATAATTTTCTTTTTCTTTTCTTTTTTCTTTTTTTTTTTTTTAAGCAATTGGGGTTAAGTAACTTGCTCAAGGTTACACGGCTAGTCATTATTTATGTGTGGGTGCTCATTTTCTGAGGCCGGATTTGATCTCGGGTCATCCCAACTCAGAGGCCAGCGCTCTTACTCACTGCGCCACCTAGCCGCCCCTTTTAGGGCAATTGGGGTTAAAGTAACTTGCCCAAGGTCACAGGGCTAGGTTTTTGTTTGTGTGGGTTAAGTGTCTGAGGCCGGATCCGAACTCAGGTCCTTCTGACTCCAGGGCCGGCGCTCTACTCACTGCGCCACCTAGCCTCCCCAGTATATATAATTTTCAACTAATAGGCTCAGATCCAGAAGGCACCACAACCCTTGTGACTCAGTGCCTCATTGGTTCGTACCAAAAGGTGTAAAAAAGCCTCACTATGAGAAAGCCTCTCCTTAAGCAAGCTCCTTCTTAGGCAAGTTTCTCCCCTAGTGTTCTCTATGTGACTCAGGATATGTAACAGCTATGATTGAAATACTTGTGTACTTTTAGACATGGGAACACAGCTCCTGTTCTAAGGGAAAAGGGAACACATGTGGTCATATATGTCAATTAATGAACAGGGGAGATCTTCCTATTCCATTCACATTACAGAGGGCACTGAAAATATGGTGACCCAGCTAGCCAGTTCTAGTTGGGCAACTCCTCTGTTCTCCCTTCCCATCCTCTCTTTTCTCCTCTCCTGTCCTCTCCCATTGCTTGAGGATGTCTTGCCCAAAGGGGGGTAAATTTTGATGGCTGAAAGCTACCTAGTGAAATCGGGGTTTGTTGGATAGATTACTTTCTCAATGGCTGTGTCTTAAACACTCTGGATCATATGGATTGGACAACAATAGTTCCTGCCCAAATACCACTTAATGGCCCTCCCAGATCAGGCAATGTAAATAGTAACTGTTTTTCTCTTAGTGAGCAACCCTGAGGGTCTTCCCCTCAAAGTTTGATTTTTTTTTTTAATTAAAGGCGTTCATCCTTTGAGGTACTTCTTAAAGAGGCCCATTCACTGAGTGGGCATGGTCTCATGCAAAGTGAGAACCTGGAAAGACCTTAGTTTAAAAGTCCAAGGTCTCCCACTACATCCTGGGCTATTTCCAGTGGCTACTGGACCCAGATGGTTCTGGAGGAGAAAGTGAGGCTGGTGACTTTGCATAGCCCTTCCTCACTCGAATCAAAGTCAACTATAAGTCATTTCCCTCATGTCATGGTCCTCTTCAAGAATGAAGGACAAACTACAACCACAGCTATGTGTTACCTTGGAAATTTACACAAGGCATCATCATTTCAACCAAACACACCCCTCCTCTTTCTGTTGAAGGCATTACTTCTTCTTGTTACCCAAGTTGCAACTTAAGAGTCAGAACTATTCATCATCTCATATATGTCCTCTAAGTATAGTACTGTTTCTTTTTTCTCTTTATTTTTAAATATGGGGCAGCTATGTGACACAAGTGGATTGAGGCTCAACCCCGGAGTCATGAGGACCTGACCTCAGACACTTTCTAGCTATGTAACCCTGTGCAAGTCACTTAACCCTGTTTCCCTTGGTTTCCTCATCTGTAAAATGAGCTAGAGAATGAGATGGCAAACTATTTCAGTATCTTTGCCAAGAAAACCCTAAATAGGATAGCAGTCAGATAAGACTCAGACAATTCAGAAAGAACAAATCGTTAAGGACTTTAAACACTTTTTGCATACTGAGATCAATGCTTAATATTTTGCATTTGGAAGTCTCCTAATTGGTCTTCCTGGCACAAAGGTTTCCCTCTTTAATCTGTCCTCCACACAGATCTGTGTAGAGAGTTTATCCCTCAGTGCAGGGGTGACCCTTTTTCTTCTATCCATTCTAGGAAAATACATTAATTACTCTCTTTGGTATTTAAAACCCTTCCCATCTTGTGTCCAACCAATCTTTGAAGTCATATATATTCACCCACCCTCTGGTCAATACAAAAGAGTCTTCTTGCTATTCTTCACATAGGAGATTCCATCTCCTATCTTCTAAACTCCACAGGCTGTTGTCCATCCCTGGACACACCTCTTCTTCTCAGAAGTCTCAGTCTTCTTCAAAACTCAGCCTAAATGCCACTTTTTATTTAAATATTTTCTAGAACTGTAAACTATTAGTGCCTTCCTACCTCTAGATTATCCTGAATTTCTGGTAGACCCAGTTTGAACTTTCTCTGTACAATTTCTTTGAGATTATCTTTATATATCATATTCCAGCCTCCCCCCCCCCCTTCTGTGGTTCAAGCTTAGAAACATCAATTAAGTGACGGAAGGGATATCAAATGGAAGTAATGCCACATGGTAGGAGTAACCCCATGCCTCAAAACACGAAGCCTGTTCTCATAATTCTCAGTTCTAATCTCTAAGACTATGCTTTTATATTTCGAATTTTATGAGACTCCCAACATTATTCTGGTTGCCAGCTGTCCTTAGGAACTCAACCCTAAACCATGCACTCCAGTCTCTCGCAAAGAGACACCAGCATCTGATGGTTTATCTGCTTGTGAACTGTTTACACTTTTCCTATTTGGGCATTTGGTGTTTCAGATTTCTTGTACTCCTCAATGCTCACTCTTTACCCTACACCCTACTACTCATGATCCCTGAGGCTGAGTGTCTGAGTGAACTTAGCCTCCTCAAACTGGGAAATATGGGCCCTGATAGAGCTTGACCCTGAACTCAAGTAATACCAGGGGAAAACAGATGGGCCGCAAGCTGGATTTCTAGTTCATATTTTATCTTGCCTAATATTTTATTCCTCTTTAGTTTAATAATTGTGTACCCCCACACACATATACACATATGCATATATATATACACAAATGCACATACACATGTGTATATATATATATACACAAGTACATATACATAACATACATACAATATACAAACACAGGCACATATGTACACACACATATTCAGCTCGAACCAATTCCTTCATTCTTAGCAACCTTCTTTCCTTTGTGGGCCTGAAGAAAGTTAGCTACATTTTGGGTGATGAAAGAGGGTGGTACAGGAGTGGTTGATTGATTGTTAGCCCTGCTAAGGTTCAGTGTCACAAATCTAAATGGTTGCTTGTACTTATTCTAGTGGAAGGGGATAGGAATGCTGACTGAGATTTAAAAGAACTAAATTACCCCCAGAATGTTATTTCTGGGGTATTTTAACCTTCTTCATGGTAGTGGGTATTCTGTCTTCCTATTTGGTTGATACAGCTGTAATTACTCTGTATGTATCACATAATTATTTTCTCTTCAACAGAGACAGCTAAGTGGTACAGTGAATAGACTGAGGCTGGAAGAGCAGAGTTCAAATCAAGCTTCAGATATTCACTGTGTGACTGTATAAATTTCAACCTCTGTCTATCTCATTTCTTTCAATTCTAAAATGGGGATAATGATAGCAACTATCTCCCAGGGTTGATATGACTTATTTTTAAAATGTCTAGCACAATGTCTGGTATATAGTAATTGCTTAATAAATCCTTATTTTCTCCCTTCCTTTTGAGGTTATAGAGTTCAAGAGGTTTATTGTTCAATCAGTTTTCATTACTCTCTGTGACCCCATTTTGGGTTTTCTCTTGCAGAGATACTGGACTGGTTTGCCATTTCCTTCTCTAGCTCATTTTATAAATGAGGCAAATGTGTTAAGTGACTTGCCCAGGGTGACATAGCTAGTAAGAGTCTGAGGGCAGATTTGAACCCTGGAAGATTACTCTTACTGACTACAGTAGGCCCTGTGTCACTTATCCACTGAGCCACCTAGATGCCCCAAGAAGTATATAGGAAGCAAGTATTCTGCCAGTTTGCTGTACAGATAAAACATTGTAGGTAGAATTATCTCTTTCATTCATTTTCATTCATCTTGGTGTGAATATTCAGTATACTTAACTCTCTACCCGTATCTTTGGAAGAGGAAAAAGAAGGAAATTGATATGTCTGCCCTCAGAGAGTTTACAGTTTAGTCGAAGATATAGGCTTGCACATTTGAAACAACTGGAGAACAAAAGCAATGGGATGTTAACATAATCCACACTCTACACATTGTACAGCAAAGTAAGGGAGGCATCAGCATGGAGTCAAGTTAGTGGAAAGAATAAAAAAGAAAAGAAAAGTCAAGACACTTTTAAGCACATCTGATAAATAACTAGTTATCCAAGAAATAGGTTTATTTCACTTTGCTGCAAAAAGTGTGTGGTGCTGTCAACACTCAATTTTTCAAGGGCTGATTATCCAGGGCTGATGCGGGAATTATCCACAGTGTCTGCGGGTTTTTTCCTCATCTCTTCTGCTTAACCTTTTGGCCATTTCACTGCTCATTTCACTGCTCATTTGCACAGTCACTAGAGAGTAAACAGAAGAAAGAATAGGTCATTTTTGCTGGTAGGTTTTTTTCCTAGTTCAATTTAAAGAGTTGGTGAAGGAGCAGAGAAAAAAATAACTAAAATGATGGTTTAGGATTATTTGTGGAATAAACATTTATATAAATCTATAGCATAATTTTTATTATTCCTATGAACATTAATTTCTACCATTGCTGGTGTCAGTGAGAAATTGTGCTGCATAGGA
Organism: Gymnobelideus leadbeateri; assembly: GCA_011680675.1. Taxonomy (NCBI): domain Eukaryota; kingdom Metazoa; phylum Chordata; class Mammalia; order Diprotodontia; family Petauridae; genus Gymnobelideus; species Gymnobelideus leadbeateri. Next base: position 47,929 of record WOXC01007768.1, read on the forward strand.
GATCGAGAATATCCTTGGAATAAGAAAGACATGGATTTCAATTCTTCTTCTGACACATACTGACCACGTAAACCAAAGAAAGTGATTTAGCCTTTTATTGCTACACGCTAAGTCAAGTTAAACAGATATTGCTGAAGGTAATTTCAACACTGAGTGTTCCTTAAACTAATGAAATCACAGTACTAAAACAATCAATGTAGTAGAATCCAAACGGAACTTTTATCCCTTTCACAAATTACCTCTTAGAGAAAAAACTGGCAAACCACCCCAGTATCTTTTCCAAAATCAAAACAAAACAAAACAAAAAAAAAAAATGGGGCCACTGAGTTGGACATGACTGAAATGATTGATGATATAGAAAGATGTAGATATAGATTTTATGCATATTTATTGTGCAAATATGTGTATATTTGTACAGTTTTGCATGTAATTCATGGTTTTCCTAAAAAACCTGCATTCTATATTATCTTAAATCATAATATCTATAAAGTATATGGGGTATATTATGCTATTTTCTGAGAAGGCTAAGGCAATCGTCCATTCAAAGTTACTTGACTGAAATCTAAAATTTTCCAAAAATTGTCATTGTCTGACCTTCTTATACTTTAATGCCAGCCACATACTCTTCAATCCAGTGACACAGGCCTCCTGGTCATTCCATAAACAAGAAACTCAATCTTTATGCTCTGGGTATTTGCTCTGGCTGTTCCCCGGGCCTGGAACACTCTCTTCTCTCCTCTGATTATTGATGTTTCTGGCTTTCTTCAAGTCCTAATTAAAATCTCACCTTCTACAGGAAACCTTCCCTAATCCTGCTTAATTCCAACGCCTTCAATCCATTAATTATTTCCTGCACAGATATACTTTTGTTTGTATTTTGTTTTATGTTGTCTCCCCTTTTAGATTAGAAGCTCCTTGTTGCCTCTTTTTGTATCCTAGTATGTAGCACAGTGTTTGAAACATAGAAGACACTGTATAAATATTGATCGACTGATTGATCACTAAACAAATACATATTGATAGTTCACTGGCATATCACCCCTTTTCTGCTAATAAATTATCATGTAGCTGACTTCAGCATTTTAAAAACAGTCCTTTGCCTCAGGCATAAGGCAGAAAATATTTCTTAAAGATTTATGTTTTTATATATAAACATCAGAGCTAGGATCAAAATCTAGGTCTCTGACACCTAATCTACTGTATAGATAAATTGAGACTTTTGTTGCTAGTTGTTTTTCAGTCCAGTCTGATTTTATATATAAGTATTTCTTCTATTTTTTCTCCTGAACACTTTAAAACACATTTAAATGTAATAATAGTTTTGAAAGGAAACACATAGATTCATATGTAAAATAAAGAAATATATCCAATTGAAATTATTATGTATATTTTTGTGAATACACATGCATACAATACATATATGCATACATGAACATGTATGAATCCACATACATATGTTAATGAATTATTGACTCACTGTATCTTCCAGCTCTAAATCTATGATTCTAGCAATTTCAACTTTCATCTGACTCCACAAATCAAATATCACTTCTCTGGCCTCCACTTCCCCTTAAATGCTGCCTCTCCTATTAAAATGTAAGCTCTTTGAGGAAAAATATAATCTTATATAATGTCTCTGTATCTCCAACACTGAGCACAATGACTGAAACGAAACACTTGATAAAACCTTTTTTTTTTTTTAATCCTGGCCCTCATTGTAGCTTTACCTTGAGTATAGCACCATCAGCTGTGATCAGGTGTTCAATGGAGGTTCAAAGGCAGATGGTATCCTGCTGAGTTATGTGTTATCGGTAGCCAAAGTTCTAACATCATGCTCTTCTATAGTATCATAATGATCTCTTTGATTTGTCAAGGATTATAATCATGTTCCAAACATTGTAATGAGATCATAAAATTTCCAGATCAGAGAAACAACTTCATTCAAATGTTTGTGCAAATCTGCTATCATTATAAAAACATAACCAGAGTAAAAAAAAAAAGGTGTATATATATATATAATATATATATATATATATATATATTGCTTTTAAAAATCTATCCATTTTACTTCTATTTCAAGTATAATACAAAGTGAAAATATTCATTGAGGGGCTTATTTTTACAATTAATTTTCTCAGTTTACATATACTTTTATACATAGGACAACTGAAAATTGAAACTGGAACTAACATTTAGAAATGAAAGATCTTTCTAGCATTATTTAATTGATTTCAGTGCAATTGCCATATGGATAAATATTGATTTTTTTCCAAAGTTTGGACCATCTGCATTCAAAGCACTATCAATATTTGGTATTTCCTTCACTAAAATTTCAGATCCCCTATCTGAATTTTTAATTCATGCTCTCAATTAAAAGAGTCAAATCTATATCTTTTTTTTAATGGAGCAAAGTTCCCTTAAATTCATAATGAAACTATACATGGGATATACATTTTCTTCTCTGATGCCAATGATTCTAAAGTTTATTTTAAAATAAAACATATCATGGATCATAGACATTTGAAGTATGAATTGGAGAATACTGTGCATTGCAGAGGTTTTTTTCTTTTGTTCTTTAACATCTCATTTTTTGAAATGGAGGATGCTAAGTGAAAATATGACTTCTAGACTATTTTGAAGACAATCTCATATGTGTTGCCTTCCTGAGTGTCCTAAGATTTTCTAAAACTCTTTGTCCCTAGAGATTTCAACTTCATGAATTCATATTAGTGTTAATGAGCTGCATAAAATTGGAACAACCAAATCCAATTTGATAGAGCTTATGTAAATACAACTTTAGTCTTTCGTTACATAGAGGCAAGTGAAAGGGAAAGTTGGCAATTATCTCTTTCATTTGATCTGTATAGACAACCAAATCAGATCACTCAGGGCTAGAAGAAATTGAATTGGAGTATTATCAGTATGCTATAGAACATGATATTTAAGTACTGCCATGCTATGAATATAAAAGTATTTTTGTATGAGAAATAACTCATATTTCTAGAGCACTTTAAGATATATAAAGTGGTTTTCTTAAAACAATGCTATGAGGTAGTTAGCGTAAAATTATTATTACTATTTTATAGTTAAGGAATGTACAATTCCAAGACTGTATCACTTGCCCATGGTCACACAGGAAGTATTGTGCTGGGATTTAAACCAAGGTTTCCTTGCTGAAGGTCGTGAATATTCAACAAATTCCCAATGGAGTATATATTTCTTAATAAAGTGCCTTTATACCTCACCTTATCTATGAGTGCTCTCCAAAGAACTTGAAGACAAAGTAAGTCTTGACTTTTACAACACTACAGAAATAGAAAGGACAAGTATTGTTATATCTATTTCACAAAAGAGGAAATTCAAGTATAGAGAGATTAAGTGACTTGCTCAAGATTTCACATTTAGTTAACATCAGAGCTAGGATCAAAATCTAGGTCTCTGACACCTAGTCTACTGTATAGATAAATTGAGACTTTTGTTGCTAGTTGTTTTTCAGTCTAGTCTGACTTTCTTCGAACCCTTTTGGGATTTTCTTGGCAAAGATAGCAGAGTAGTTTGCCACTTCCTATTCCAACTGATCTTACAGGTGAGGAACAGAGGCAGCCATGCTTAAGTGACTTGCCCAAGGTCACAAAGCTAATAAGTATCTGAGGCTGGATTACAACTCAGGAAGATGAATCTTCCAGACTCCAGGACTGGCAGTCTATATACTGCACCACCTAGTTGCCCCTAAATTGAGGCAGGCAGACTGTAGTCAGGGCATTTAGTCAATTTATTGAGCTAGCTAGGTTGCTCAGCAGATAGAGGATGGAACTTGGAGTCATGAAGTCCTAAATTCAAATTTGGACTTACACAATTCCTTAAATGTCTGACCTGGCCAAGTCACTTAATTTCTGGCTAACTCAGTTTCTGAATCTGTGAAATGGGAAAAATAACACCACCTACCTCCCAGGATCAGAGACTGTTATCTGTAGACATAAATATGAAAAGTCCAGAATCCTTTGGGCGGAAAATAGGCAGTTGCTGGGAAGGCTCTAGCATTGCTGGATCCACCTTTTATAAAACAGGATTATAGGAGTTTATTTTGGCTCTGCACATTACACCCACAACATAAAAGACAATAAAAGAGAGAAGAAACACCTCACACAATAAGCTTTTAAATTAGCCTTTCTAAAGGTTCGTTTCTAAATTTAGTGTTTGAAATTTGGAAAACATTGTCACATAGACGCAATGTTGGTTGGTTGATTGTTGTACTTTGTTCTTGAAGTAGACCAAAAATGACATCACTATGTTAGAGTCAAGTTAGTGTGGCTGACTGTAACTGATGAGACCAATAAGGACTAGGAATATGATACAGAGGATTCTGAGATGTCAGCGTAGGTCAGAAAATACCAAGCTCTCAAGATTATCCCCCACAAAAGAGTTAAAATAGCACCTTAGTGCAAACAAAGTTACAGTAAAAATAAATAAAAACAGGATCCCAACCAGGATCTTCCTGGGACAATTCCAAAACATCAGAAGAAAAATTCCAGGACAAGGTTTGGTCTCTGGGAAGAATGAATACCTACTAGCTAGGGTTCTGTTTAACAACAAGCTACAAACCCTGGAGTTAGTTGGTTTGAGATGTTGCCTCAGCCCTAGCCACAGAAACTTTTACACCCAGGATAGTGAGGGGAGTTGGGCTTCTGAGCCCTGGAAGATTGAGGGAACCTCTACTGACAACCTCTACCAAACCCAGCTGTGCTACAGGGGTGATAAGGAACTAGCAGACACCTAGTGAGTGCAGAAGCAGTGGGGCAGAAAGCCCCTGGTTGTGGGAATTTACAGGAGGTTGGCTTTGATTCCAGGTTACAGAGAAGAAATGAAGATCTGGGGAAAGAGGCACCAACCCCCAAACCCCAGGGCTAGAAGTGATTACAAAAATCAAGTTATTAACCCAAAAATGCACAGGCAAAATAGAAAGAATCCAACCACAGAAAGTTAAGATGGGAACAGAGGAGACTAGGGTCCATTTTCAGAGGAGGATACTGAAGCAAGGAAAACCCCAAAGAGTAATGTCAAATGATCACCTGCTCAAAAAGAATTTATAGAAGGTCTTTAAAAAGACTTTAAAAATCAAATGACAGAGATGAAGGAAAAACTTGAAAAAAAGAATAATCCAAGAAAAACAAGAAGATTATGATAGGAAAGTCAACCAATTAGAAAAGGAGATCCAGAATAATTTTTTTTTTTCTTATTCAACTCTGGACCCCATTTATTGTTCATTTTGAATGTCAATAGAAGATTTGTACTAATAGACCATCTCTATTACTGGGCTGTCCATCCAACTGCATATCTTAGCATGAACAATATGCTTTCTTCAAGCACTTGTTCTTTTGGGTTGTTTTTTCCCCCTGCATGGACAGTTAGCCAACACTCTTAAATGATCATGGATTTCACTTAGGAAGGAAGGAAAACAATCGGTTAATACATGCCTACTGTGTGCTAGGAACTAGGTTAAGTGCTTTACAAATATTTATTTGATTCTCACAACAATCCTGGGAAATAGATGCTATTATTACCCCATTTTACAGTTGAGGAAATTGAGGCAAACAGGTTAAGTGACTTGTCCAAGGTCACACAGATAGTAAGTTTCTGGGGCTGTATCAACTCAGAGATAGTTGCAGTGTTCCATGGTTTGATACAATCAGCATTAAAGTTGAAGGTTACAACCCAAAGGACATTGGAGAGATATCTGGATGTGAGGAGAGTTTCAAAGGAGAAACAACATAAAAGATATTGGAGATATGCATAACTGGTCAAAAGATGGGCCACTTAAACAAAAGGATAACCAGTAGATAGATGAAAGATGCATTTTGTACCATAAAATGTCAAGGCAACTAGAGGAAGGTCCCCAAAATGGTGGGTGGAGTGTTGGTGGGAGGATGTGGAGAAGAGTTACGTGAATGGGTCCCCATAATATGAGGGCCCTTATCCATGAGATCATGGTTCAATCATAGTTATGTACATAGTCAAAGAGCCATGTACCACCACCACAACAAACCTGTATAGTCAGTTACAGAAATGGAACACTGATCTTAACTTAGAAAACGAACTCAAACGAATCTGTTTGAAGTTAGTTGCTTATCATGAACCATCGTGATCTGGATTTACAAATGGAGGTCCTACATCTGGTTCCAGATCAGCTATTCTGGGCATGTCTTGTTTTGCTGAAATCCATTAATAAAACACAACATATCTGTGGAATTAAAACAGGTATATATACTTTAAAGAATGAAATAAAGAATCTGTAGTGATGTAGCACTGAAAAAAAATGGTGCTGGTACAAGATTATGCAAGTTATAAACCAAATGCTTCTTTTTTCACTAGCTCTTTCTCAACATTCCAATTCGTCTTAGCAAAAATGCTTCCTTAAAATCTGATATGAGGATGAAGCCCTGAGTGGGCTAGATGGAGAGGACTCCTCTAAGGTTCTGTGTCAGAATAAATCCAAGTTGCAGGGACCCACTGCGGCTCATCCTCGTTCTTCTGCACCATGGTCAATAATTATGCCCGTGCCTCTTGCAGATTGTCATTCACAATCACTTGATCAAAAAACTGGCCAAACTGAATTTCTACTTTTTTAGCTAGCTCTTCCATCTCCTGTAGGTCTTCATCCTTTTTATGTCTTTCTTCCTTTTTGTAATTGGAGACTGAATTTTCCATTGAACTCTGGAAAGTCTGGAAGTCCCTCATTTTATTAAATGACCATCACCTTGCCTGAAAGATTATGCTCAGTTTTGCTGGGTAGTTGATCCTTGCTTGCATCCTAGCTCTTTTAACTTACGAAATATCAAATTCCAATCCATCCAGTCTTTTAATGTAGAAGCTGCTAGGTCCTGTGTAATCCAGACTGTAGTTCCATGATATTTGGATTGCTTCTTTTTGACTGCTTGCAGTATTTTCTCCTTGACTTTGTAACTCTGGAATTTGTCTACTCTATTTCTTGGAGTTTTGAATTTGGGATCTCTTTCAGGAGGAGTCTGGTGAATTCTTTCAATAACTATTTTACTGTCTGATTCTAGGACCTCAGGACAGTTTTCTTTGACAATCTTTTGGAGGATGTTTTCCAGGATGTTTTTTTCATCATGGATTTCCGGTAGATCAATAATTCTTAGGTTACCTCTCCTGGATCTGATCGGGCCAGTTGTTTTTCCAGTGAGATATTTTACAGTTTCTTCTAATATTTCAATCTTTATGTTTTATTTGACTGATCCTTGATGCATCATAGGGTCCTTAGCTTCAATTTGACTGATTCTAATTATTAGTGAATTATTTTTCTTGGTTAGTTTTTGAAGCTCCTTTTCTATATGTTCAGTCTTCATTTTTAAGAAGGTATTTTCTCCAGTTAGATTTTGAACATCCCATCCCAGTTCACCAATTTTACTTTTTAAGGATTTGTTTTCTTCAGTGAGATTTTTTTCCAAGTTTGTCACTGTAGATTTAAATTCAGCTTCTACCTCTCTAATTTGGCTTTTAAAATCTTTCTTGAGCTCTTCCAAGAATGCTTTTTGGGCTTGAGACCAATTCATATTTCCTTCTGTGATCTAAGGTGTGAGTATAGAGTCCATGTTGTCCTCTGAATTTGGTTGTTCTTGCTCACTGTAATAGTATCATATTGTTCTTGATTTGAACGATTCCTTCTTGCCCATTGTGATTGCCTATGTCCTGAATTTTTAGAGTGAATATCTGCTTCTGGGATACAGATGTACCATGCTTCTCAGACTGGGAGGTAGGGTTTTGGTCATTATCATTGTGTGCTGTAGCCTCTGTGTGTCTAGACTGAGGCCAATGCCAGGACTCTCAGTGTTTTCCCTGAGTTACCCTGAGGCTCACAGAGTAAGGTGTGGGGAAGGGATGGTCTGGCCACTTAAGGTTTCCACCTCTGTGCCTCTGGGCTACAGCTCAGGCAGGCTCAGCAGCTGGTGGCTGGCAGTGCTGGTGTCTGCAGAATCCCTTAGTGGTGCTAAGGCACAGCTGGGCTTGTGTTGTTAGTGCTTGCTGTATCCACCCCCCCTGGGCTTCTGGAGCCCCTGCTGGTCACCTGAGGTGGGGCTTATTGGAACACCTCCTACCTTTCACTTCAGACTCTGTACTGCTTAAGTTATACCCTTCCTCAATGTCTCCCAAGCCTGAAGCTGTTTCTACTAATTCAGGATTTTACTCTGGATGGAACATTTATCTCTGGGTTTTCTGGGTCAGGGAGGGGGAATTAGAGCAGCTAGGGTTTACTCTGCCATCTTGGCTCCTGGAAAATCAGGTAGATTATTTTTAAACATCCAGGCTGTGGGCTTGTAGCCCCAGGAGAAGCTGCTGTTGCTGCTACAGGCTCTGTGCTTTCTCTTACCCAGCTATGACTGATCCTCCATCCTGTGATTTGGCCAGATGAGACTCTGTGTAGCTACTGAGATCCCTGTCTTTGAAAACACAGATAGTGCTTCTCTCTCTCCTATAACTAGCTATGTATGTATGTAATAAACAGCTAGAAGGCTGGTCTGTTGGTTTCTTGAATTGTGTTACTTCCTCTTTCTGTATTTTTTGTCTGCTTGTAATTTCTGTTTGTATTTTCTGAAATTCAGGATATTGGCTTTCCCCCCTGAACTAAGTGAATGATAAATATGTTTAATTAAAGTAAGATTGTTAACCCCTTTTGAATTCCTTTCCTTTAGAAAAGCAGGTCAGGGGGCAGCTAGGTGGTGCAGTGAGTAAGAGTGCTGGGCCTGGAGTTGGGACAACCCAGGATCAGATCTGGCCTCAGAGAATGAGCACCCACACATCAATAATGACTGGCCATGTAACCTTGAGCAAGTTACTTAACCCCAATTACTTTTTAAAAAAAAGCAGGTCAAAGAACTTGTGTTAGCAGTCATACTGAGTATGCTAGGTTGCTTGCTGTTATAGGTATATACCAAAGATTGATTATAAGGGATTCATAAGGAAAGACTGTTTCTTTTTCTTTTTTTAAATTAATTTATTAGTTTAGTTTCAGTTAACAAGATTTAATTCCATAGTACCTTGATTTTCAAATTTCCTTTACCTCGCTCCCCACATCCTCCACGACAGCATATAGTCCAGTATAAGATCGGCAAATACATTCATATTAGAAATTAGTCCAATTACAAAGGCGTATTGCACTAGGTGGGATAAAAAATGGTAAAGGAGAAATAAAACCAAACAATGAAAAGAAAAAGATCAATTAGTTTGCTTCTATCAGGATTCAAGCTAAGTTTTTTCTAGTTATATCTCTGGATGTCTCATTTCTCTCCTTCATGAGTCTTTCGGGATTGACTTATATCACTGCACTGCTGAAAAGAGTCCAGATTGTCATAGTTGGTCATCACACATATGATGTGTCTGTGATTGTATACAAATTTCTTCTGATTCTACTCTTCTCACTCAGCATCAGTTTGTATAAGCCTCTCCAGGTAAACATGAACTCTGTCCCCTCCTTGTTTCTTATAGCACAATAATATTCTATTACATTCATATACCACAAATTGTTTAGCCATTCCCCATTTGATGGGCACCCCTTTAATTTCTAATTCTTTGCAACCACGAAAAGAGCTGCTATAAATATTTTTGTACATTTGGGTCTTCCTCCCTCTTCTATGATCTCTTTGGGATATAACACTAGAAGTGGTATTGCTGGGTCAAAGGGTATGAAATTATTTTTAGCCCTTTGGGCGTAATTCCAGATAGCTCCCCAGAATGGTTGGATAAGTTCACAACTCCACCAGCAATGCATTAGTGTTCCAATTTGCCCACATCCTCTCCAGCATTTGTCATTTTCTTGTTTTGTCATCTTAGCCAATCTGACTGGAGAGATGTGGTATCTCAGAATTGTTTTGATTTGCATTTCTCTAATCAATAGTGATTTAGAGCATTTCTTCATATGCTTATAGATATCTTTAATTTCTTTCTCTGAAAACTGCCTGTTCATATCCTTTGACCATTTATCAATTGGGGAATGACTTGTATTCTTATAGATTTGACTCAGTTCTCTGTATATTTTAGAAATGAGTCCTTTATCAAAAAAATGTAAAAATTCTTTCCCAATTTCCCACCTCCCTCTTGGTCTTGGTTACATTGACTTTGTTTGTACAGAGGCTTTTCAATTTAATGTAATCAAAATGATCCATTTTGCATTTTATAATGCTCTCTAATTCTTGTTTGGTCCTAAAGTCTTCCCTTCTCCACAAATCTTACAGGTAAACTATTCCTTGATTTCACAGATTGCTTATAGTATTATCCTTTATAACTAGATCATGCACCCATTTAGACTTGATTTTGGAATATGGTGTTAGATAATGATCTATGCCCAGTTTCTGCCACACTGTATTCCAGTTTTCCCAGCAGCTTTTGTCAAATAGTGCATTCTTATCCCCAAAACTGGGGTCTTTGGGTTTATCAAACAATAGATTACTATATTCATTAACTGCTGGGTCTCCTGCCCCTGATCTATTCCATTAATCCACTACTCTATTCTGCTGCCAGTACCAAGCAGTTTTGATGACTGTTGCTGTATAATACAGATTAAAATCTGGCATAGCTAGTCCACCTTCCCTAGCATTTCTTTTCATTAATTCCCTTGATATTCTAGACCCTTTGTTTTTCCAAATAATTTTTGTTATTATTTTGTCTAACTCTAAAAAGTAGTTTTTTGGTAAATTGATTGGTATGGCACTAAATATATAATTTAGTTTGGGTTGTTTATTTTTCATATGTGTAAAACATGTATCTAAGATCATTATTAATAATTGGGGAAATACCCACAAGAAAAATCGGGATAAGCCTCAGTCTGATATGAATTTAAAAAGCAATACCATTTAGAAACAGCTAAAAAGAGTAATTATTTTATATAAATGAGGTGCAGGAGGTATAATTGATACAGAGGAATTAGATGGGGGAGGAGGGCTCATAGTTCCAGTAACCTACTTTCATTGGGAATGGCTCTAAGAGGGAACAATGCATATATATTTAGAAGAATATTAAAGTCTACTAAATTCAGAAGAAATAAAACAATATGTGCATAGGGAGGGAGGAGAGGACAAAGGAGGGATCTTCAGAGGAGAGGGTGAGGGAATAGGTAAAAGGGGGATTATAGAAGGGTCTCTAGATTTATGGGAATGGGAGAATAGGGGAGGGATCGGTGAAGGGGCCTCAGAAAGTAATAGGAGGGCAAGGTAGAGGGTAAAAGTAAACTAGAGGAGGCAGGAAGGATAGGAAATGAGATATACACAAACAAAAACAAAGGTCAGGAATAGAATTTGTTTGGGAAAGTGTATGTCTATATATGTATGTATATATGTGTACCTATATATTTATAGCTGTAGAGAAACATATGCACTTAATTATAGGTTGGAGTGGGGGGTGAAAAAAAGAACAAAGGAAAAAAAGTACACAGTAGAGAACAAAAGAAAACTTACAAGAATGCAAAGAAAAAATGAATAGTTCTTAACACAATATGTATTATTTATCATAAGGCTTTCTTGAAATGAAAATGTATTGTTATATATTTTGAATCCTCTCTTATGTTCTGCTATGCACATGACATGTTTTTTCTCTCTTACTTTTTATTAAAGTTCCAATATTTAAGTTTATGATGCGTTTTTGTTTCTTTTCTCTATTCCATATTGTGTTCTAGCCTTTGAGTATAAAATACGTTGTTGTTTGGTTTTTTGTGTGTGTGTGTTTGTTTTTTTTTTTTTTTTTTGCTTTTTGGAGGCCAATTGGGGTTAAGTAACTTGCCCAAGGTCACACAGCTAGGTTTTTTTGTTTTGTTTTGTGTAAGTGTCTGAGGCCAGATCTGAACTCAAGTCCTGCTGACTCCAGGGCTGGCACTCTACTCACTGCGCCACCTAGCTGCCCCTAAAATACATTTTTTTTAAAAAAAGAGCTTGGAATGCTCTACCACAGGTTGGGCACAAGTAGGCCATGGGAACTTTTGGGGTTAGATTCTCCTAACCAATGCATCTTATATTTCTTTTGAGCCACTTCAGTTCTGCTTTGCTCATAAAACACAGCACCTTCTTTGATGAGAACATGCCATGCTGGGTAGTCCTGTGCCAGCCTCTCCCATGTCATGCAACCAATTCTGAAGTTCTTCAGAGAGACGTTGGGAGTGTTCTTGTACCATTTCTGACCACCTTGTGAGTGTTTGTCTTGTATGATATTATACATATAGGAACTACCTTTTGCCTTCCTTTGTATCCCTTCTATCTCCACTAAGTACAGTGAAGGGCACATTGTAGGTGATTCTTATTATTATTTACTTGAATTGATACATAGTGGTTAGGTTGTTAGGCCCTCTCATGAATTTAATTCCTAATGTGTCTGTTAAATCTATGAAACCCAACCATTATGTGTAACATGTTTTCTGTAGGAAAATCAATCCTAATTCCAAATTGAGAAGCAAGAAAAGATTCTCTCAGCACCACTTGATCCTTAAAAATGGGATTCAAATTTCTTTGGAGCTCATCTTTTCTTATACCAACCTAAGCACAGGAATTCCCCAATGCTAGACCACTTCTAGAAGTTCCCAGATCATGAGCTTGAACATGGCTTTTCTTCTCCTATTGTTGGGTAGGAGAACATAGATTATATTTAGGGAATGAAGATTTTCTAGGACTTAAATGTTGTGAGAGACTAGCACATCTTGCTAATGTCAATTCTTAGGTATAGTTCTATTTGTCATTCTTAGACCAACCCTTTTTGTAGATTTTCTAAGGTTATCTTTATTTATTATAAAAGGTAAAACAAGAAGAAAGTAAAGTTTCTTTCCTGTACTCCTGCTGCTCAAATTGACTATGAATTCACAGACTTTCAGAACTAGAGGGAAATTTACTGTTGATCTAGTCCTAACCCCTCATCTTACAGATGAGATTACTGGTACCAGGAGAAGTAAAGTGAATTGTTGAAGTTTACAGTGTTAGTTAGTAGCAGACGTGGGACAGGAACCCATTTCTCTTGAATCTCAGTTCAGTTCTATTTCTATGATACTAAATTAGTAGTACTCCCTAAACTAAATATAATAAATGTTTTCCACTATATTTACAATTTCCCTAAGTTAGAGAAATAAGGCTATGATTTAAAAGAAAAATAAATGTTTTTAGTGGGGGTGGATTTTGTATTTGTCTTTGGTGGAGAGAGCAGATTTTAGTCAAGACATTTTCATTAGTGTGAGGAACTTGCTTTCCCAATACAGATCAGCAACTCATTTGTAATTTATAATTTTAGAGAGTTGTTCAGGGACAAAAAGCAAAAGTAGCTTTCATATATTCGTACAGGCAATATGTGTCAAAAACAGAACTTGAGCCTAGGTTCTCCAGTCTCCAAGGGCAGAGCATAGAGATCCACTATATTATCCTAACTCTTGAATAAATGTTATATGGTTCAAACTCAACATTCAAAATTCCAAATATAAAACCTTCTGAACATTCCTTCTCTAAATCTTTTATTTGAATAACTACTTGAATTTACAGAAAAAGATCTGACATTTCCAAAATTATACTTAGCTTCAGTGCTTTCTAAAGGAAAGTGTTCTAGAACACTTTTAGGAGAGGAACACGTGGAAATGTTGGCACGTTTCATTGCCTATTTCTCATTTTTCTGTAATAGAGAAAAAGAAATTTTTATTAGCATAAAAAACAAATATGCAACCAGTACCACTTCTACATATTCATGTATATTAAAGCAAACATTTGTTCAAGTCCAAACAATTCCAATATGTAGTATGGAATGTTTTTATGTTTTTTTCTTCCATCTCAGAAAAGCATTCCTATAAGACTGGGAGTTAGGCAAACATAAAAGAAACGGTCAAGGGTACAAGCTTCTTAAAGCCCATCAGACGATACCCTAGGTATGTCTATCTTAGGAATAAATGTCTCATCCTAATCAAAGTGGTACAATGTGAAAAAAAGTTTTTTTTTTTTAATTAATTTATTAGTTTAGTTTCAGTTAACAAGATTCAATTCCATAGTTCCTTGATTTTCAAATTTCCTTTACTTCCCCCCCCTCCCCTCATGACAGCATATAGTACAGTATAGGGTCTGCAAATGCATTCATATTAAACATTATTCCAAATACAAAGGCATATTGTACTAGGTGGGATGAAAGATGGTAAGGAAGAAGTAAAACCAAACAATGAGAAGAACAAGATCATTTAGTTTGCTTCCATCAGGATTCAGGCTCAGTTCTTTCTAGTTATATCTCTGGATGGCGCATTTCTCACTTTCTTGAGTTATTCGGGATTAACTTATATCACTGCATTGCTGAAAAGAGTCCAGTCTGTCATAGTTGGTCGTCACAGATATGGTATGTCCGTGATTGTATACAAATTTCTTCTGATTCTACTCTTCTCGCTCAGCATCAGTTTGTATAAGTCTCTCCAGGTAATTATGAAATCCTTCACCTCCTCGTTTCTTATAGCACAATAAAATTCCATTACATTCATATACCACAACTTGTTTAGCCATTCCCCAATTGATGGGCACCCCTTTAGTTTCCAATTCTTTGCAACCACAAAAAGGGCTGTTAAAAATATTTTTGTACATATGGGTCTTCCTCCCACTTCTATGATCTCTTTGGGATGTAACCCTAGAAGTGGTATTGTTGGGTCAAAGGGTATGAAATTATTTATAATCCTTTGGGCATAATTCCAGATTGCTCTCCAGAATGGTTGGATAAGTTCACAACTCCACCAGCAATGTATTAGCTGTTCCAATTTGCCCACATCCTCTCCAGCATTTGTCACTTTCTTGTTTTGTCATCTTAGCCAATCTGATGGGAGAGATGTGGTATCTCAGAGTTGTTTTGATTTCCATTTCTTTATTAATAGTGATTTAGAGCATTTCTTCATATGCTTATAGATATCTTTAATTTCTTTCTCTGAAAACTTCCTATTCATATCCTTTGACCATTTCTCAATTGGGGAATGACTTGTATTCATATAGATTTGGCTCAATTCTCTATAAATTTTAGAAATGAGTCTTGTTAATGATTGTGATTTTTGTAGCCTGTGTTTGGAATATGTTTTATTAAGTTTATTATTTTTAGTAAGTTTGTAAAGTTATTTAAATTAAGTTTTATTATAACTTTTGTTAACCTCCATGTATTCTCTTTTTTTTAAACAAATGCTTTATTAACTTCTGTTTTACATCATTCATTTCCGCCAGATTTTGAGTTACAATCATTTTCCCCCATTATTCCCCTACCCAACCTCCCAGAATAGTAGTCCCACAAGATATCACTTCCTCCAATCTGCTCTCTCCCATACCTTCTCCCATACCCCCATCGACTTTTCCATTAGAGGAAGGTGAATCTTTGTGTCCCAATGCCTACACATCTTATCTCCCTATTACAAGTGAAAGAGTATTAATAATAGTATTTATATATATTTGAAACATTTAATGTTATGACCTCGAATTTCAGATCCATTTCCTTCCTCCCTTGTCACCCATTCCTTCTTGGGAAATAAGTAATTCAGTATATGTTGTACATGTCTAGCTATGCAAAACATTATCATAGTAGATATATTGTACAAGGCTGCTTAAAATTCCCTCCCACTCATCCCACCCCCCACCTGGTCCATTCCCTACATGATCCTGTCCCTCTTCTATAGTGGGTACTTCCAACCTCCCCTCACCCCAAGGATACCCTCCCATCCATCATCCCTCCTCTCATCCCCCTTCCCCCTATCCTGCTGCAGGTTGAGATATCCCATTTAGTATGTATGTCATTTTCTCCCTGAACCAAATTCAATGTGCATGTGGTTTTGCCTTTTTAGCCTTCCTTATTCTCCCCCTCCTTTGCAACCACTTCCCCTTGCTTCTTCTACATGGGATAGTTTACCCTACCCTGTCTCTCCCCATCTCCTCTTGCCACTTTCCTCTCTCACCTCATAATTTCATCCCTTGAGTATTCTCCCTTCCCAACAAATTCAACCTATGCCCTCTATACATATATAACTGTAACCATATACACACACATTCACATATGTATTCATATGACCACACCCCCTTCTTCCATTATTTTCATAGTGAGAAAGATATCATCAGTCACAGTTATTGCTTTTCCATATAGGAATGTAAATAGTTCAACTTTGATAAGTTCCTTTTGATTTCTTTTCCCTGATTACCTTCTCAGGCATCTCTTCCTTCTTGTGTCTGGATGTCAAATTTTCTATTCAACTCTGGTTTTTTCCTCAGAATGCTTGAAAGTCCTCTATTCCACTGAATGACCATATTTTCCCCTGAAACAAAATACTCAGTTTTGCTGGGTAGGTGACCCTTGGGTTCATTCCCAGTTCTTTTGCCCTCTGGAATATCATATTCCATGCCCTTCGATCCCTCAGTGTAGAAGCTGCCAGGTCCTGGGCTATTCTGATTGTGTTTCCACAATATTGAAATTGTTTCTTCCTGGCTGCTTGTAGTATTTTCTCCTTGATCTGGGGATTCTGGAACCTGGCTATAATATTTCTGGGAGTTTTCTTTTTGGGATCTTTTTCAGGAGGTGATTGGTGGATTCTTTCAACCTCTATTTTGCCCTCTGGATCTAAATCATCAGGGCAGTTTTCCTTGAGAATTTCTTGAAGGGTGATTTCTAGGTTCTTTCCTTGATCATGGCTTTCAGGTAGTCCAATAATTTTTAAATTGTCTCTCCTGGATCTATTTTCCAGGTCAGTGGTTTTTCCCATGAGATATTTCACATTGCCTTCTAATCTTTCGTTTGTTTGGATCTGCTTAACAGCATCTTGATTTCTCATAAAGTCACTAGCTTCCATTTGCTCCAGTCTAACTCTGAAGGAATGAATCTCCTCAGTGAACTTTTGAGATTCTTTTTCCATCTGGCAAATTTGACTTTTTAAGGCATTCTTCTCCTCATTGCCCTTTTGGGCCTCCTTTGCCATTTGAGCTAGTCTATTTTTTAAGGTGTTGTTTTCCTCAGTCAGGCTGTTGACCCTCATTTCATACTTTTCCTGCATCCTTCTCATTTCTCTTTCTAATTTTTCCTCCACTTCTCTTATTTGATTTTTAAAGTCCTTCTTAAGGTCCTCTATGGCCTGCAACCCGCTCATGTTTTCCCCTGGGGCTTTTGGAGCAGGACTTCTGACCTCACAGTCCTTTTCCCGCTCTATGCCCCCAAAATAGGAGTGTAGGGTTGCATTTTTCTGTTTCCTTTGCCTTGGCATGTTGCCACTTAATTGCTTGACTTTTGGGTTTGTTGCCACACTATGGCTTTAAGGACAGCTAGAGGAATTTTCGTCCTGAACATGTGGGGGGCAACTTCCGTTTCTGGCAAGCTGTAAACCCACCCACAACTTCCACCCTAGATCATAATCCAGATCCAGGGAGGTTAAAGCAAGAGTGATTTCTCCCAAGACTGATCACTGTCTCTCCCAGGATTGGAATCCACTGAATCTCCCCAGGATTTGTAGGCTGGGAGCCAGAGTTGCCTCTGAAAACTACAAAATGGCGTGTCTCCTCAGAGGCTTCTAGCCCCCAGGGGAGGGAGCTGACACATTCCCCAAATACAGGTCCCAAAGTCCATAGGACACTAACCTCTTACTTTGTCCTAGGCATGTCTATGTTGATAATTCTGGAGTCACCACAGCTCCTGGTGTTCTGGGGTTCCTCCAGCTGGCTTCTGGCCCTGCCGCCCTGGGGCTAAAACCTCGGCTCAGGCGGACCTGGGCTTGGCTCGGCTCGGCTCCTGCGCTCTGCGCGCTGCCGGCTCCCAGACCGCTGCGCTGGTCCTTCCTGCAGGGCTGCTGGGCTGTCCTCAGCGGGAGGTTACCTTCTCTGTGTCGTTCTGTGGGTGCTGGGGCTCCAGAAGTTGTTCACAGTCCTTTTTTACATAGTTTGTGGGGAATCTGGGGGCAGAGAGGCTTGGACGAGCTGTTTCTACTCCGCCATCTCCATGTATTCTCTTAAACAGAGTTCTCAGTAATATTCAATAATGTCACTTATCTCTCTTAATCAGTTTCCTCAGTTATGAGATAAGCATAATATCACCTACCTCCCAGCATTGTAATAATCTAGTGAAATAATATATGAAAAACATTTTGCAAATTTTAAAGCAATACATAGATTGTATTGTTGTTTTCATCATCATCATCATCATTCAAGCAGGCTATAGTTCATATTTATGCTTGATTATATTATTCATCATTCAGAAAGTAATACCTGTGTCCTGCATAAATATTTTAGCAATCTTAACAAGAGCAACTGATTTTTAACAAAAACTAAAAGAGCTTTTGTCTAGAAAATAAAGACACATATGCTAATTCATATGTAAGTATTTTGAGATGGCAAAGAAATGCTTCACAGTCATCTTAGAGTGATTTGTTTATACTTGTAAGGAATTTAAGATATTTCAACCTGCAAGTGATGATTTTTCTTCATTTAAACAGCTGATTGATCTGGAAAATAAAACTGAAAGTAACAGAGTATTTATATACATGGACTTGAAATCCATTTTCTGCTTTTTTTTTTTTTTTTAAGAAAG
This sequence comes from Gymnobelideus leadbeateri, assembly GCA_011680675.1. Lineage (NCBI taxonomy): Eukaryota > Metazoa > Chordata > Mammalia > Diprotodontia > Petauridae > Gymnobelideus > Gymnobelideus leadbeateri. Next base: position 66,472 of record WOXC01007768.1, read on the forward strand.
GAGGGTGAGAATTTTGAGATTATGGAGAATTAGATAACAATAGCAGGCAAGACCTGTTTCCATTGCCCAAAAAAGAGAAACTGAGAAACTAATCGTCTCTTTCACCATTGAAAAGAAAGCATGTCACATTCTGCACAGTTCTTTGCTACATTTGGTACAGTAATCTCCATCAAGGGGCAAATTGGCTTTTCTTTTACAGACCATTACCAATCACAATCCAGCCAATGGCACTTGGATAAAATAGTTCTAGAACTATCTCAAGTTCAGATGTAATTTCTTATTGCATTTTACAAAGCAAAACTTTCTAAACTAAAAGAAAAAATGGAAAGAAGAAAAACCCTGCTTCCTTACTACAGTGCTTAGTTTAGGTCTCTGACATCAATACGATCGTTTGCAATGGAATATATGTTTTACACAACTGCATTGTAAAGGAATCATTTCATACACTATGAAACAAAGACATTTCCAAGATCACATTTGATTAAATCTCACATGCTAACTGAAACATTGACATGCATTTGCACGTAACTAAGTATATATATATATATATATATACACACACACATACATGCATATGTATGTGTGTATGTACACAGAAACATATTTATGTATGCATTATTCCTTTCCTCATTATTTGAAAAAATAATCCTTTTACAGTATTCAGATGGTAATTGTAAAAGTTTCATTTCTCCATGATGAAGGATATCTGTGATACCATAGATTGAACATATCTATTCCATGAACTCTGGTCAGCTATTCAAAGGAGAAATAAGAAGTTTATGGTGACTAGCTGAAAGGAACACTAGTCTGGACATTCAAATGATAACATAGTTGAGGAAGAAAAGAAAAATATATATATTGAGTTGACCTCTCTGGGAATTTATCATACATCTTAAAATCTTTACTTCCAAGCATGTCCTAAATGCCCAGGAAAGAATTACTTCACAGATTTTTCCCCTTGCAATTTTCTCTACAGTCTTCAGCAATGCTATGAAACTGAGTGGTAGAGTTCATTTACTTTTCCAAATGTTTTATCAAAAAGGTGTTTTTGGCTTGTGATGTTTGCTGCAGAGCATGCTTTATTTTACCTTATGTAAAACTACTATTTGATTATTTTGTCTTCCCTAATCATGATCAACATGAGCCTGACAGAATTCTATTTAGTACCGCAAAAGTTGGCTGACTTTTCTAGTTAAAAGATTCTATACTTTCTCTAATATAGTGAAGACTTGTCCCCTGGCCCATTTGCTGGAACTATCTGCTGTTGCCCTGGGCATGTACTCAGTCATCCTCTACTCTACAGTATGGCTTCCTATCCATAAGGCTTTGTAAACATCAGGATGTTAATTTGAGTTGAGGATAAATGAATACAGCTAAAGGCAATTGCAACAAAATAGGAAAAATTGAGCCTGGGGACATCTAAGTAAAAAGTAGGCTATATGTGCAGAGGGGGAATGGAAATAAGTTACCAGCTGACAAGAAGTGGAAAGGCAACAGAAAAAGAAGACATTCAGAGGCTTATGAGGTATCTGTAGCTGGATGAGTGAAAGTTAAAGGTCAAGACCAGGATTGTTATAACATGGTAAGTTTGATCTGAAAATTCCCTGAGGGTCTCATCTCATCAAGTGAAGGAAAGACTGATGAATGTGAAACTTTCCAGTATAAATAACTGATTATATTGCTATTACTTATAAAGAAATAAACAAAGTTTTTTTTTTTAACTATTTGTTCCTATCTAAAAAGCAGCATAACAAAACATATAGGGAGTTGGATCAAGACTAGTTCCTGGGTTCAAGTCCTGCTTTCATACATACTAGCTATGTGACCCTGATTAAGTCACTGTTTTAGATAGGTCTGAAAGATTGTAAGTTTCAGAAAAGGTCCTGGCCTGACTCAGGCAATCTAGGTTAAATAAGGACTCTTTTGTTACTTCTCATAAGAAGCACACAATATAATAGAGGAATGACCATATATACAAGAAGTATGCAAGATACACTATGATAGGTGAAGGATAACCAAAGGAGAACAAAGTATTCAAAGAACATATTAGGTGGGAGAAATCACTTTCAGTTAGGTGGACCATGAAAAGCTTCCTAGAAAGGCACTTGGATCAATCATTGAAAAATCAATCACTGAAGAAAGAATATTCCAAAAGACAAAATGTAGAGAGATGAAAGTTACAGGTTGTGTGTGTGTGTGTGTGTGTGTGTGTGTATACATACCATACTAAGGTGTTTGTATTTGACTCTTTTATCTTGTATCAGTTAATCAAGCATTTATCCTACAGTACCCTTTTTGTTCCAAGGGAACTTTATTAGGTTCTGAAAATACAAAGACAAAAATGAAACAGTCTTTGCCCCCAGGAAGATTATATTCTTTTGGGAGAGCATATATTTTTTAAAATGGAAAGTAATTTGTCTTTGAGAGGGAAAGGAATTATATGGATGAGCCTGTGTGGTTGCTGGGATTTTGAGTTTTTGCTCATCTCCTGAGCCCAGGAATTATCTCATGCATGGTTTAGGAATGGGAACAGAATTGTAAAAAAATGCTTTGAAGCAGGTAGACAGAATATACCCAGAGGAAGCTGGACAGCAGACTTTGAGAGAGGACATGGGTGTGACAGAGAGAACAATTTTGAAATAGGCACTGGTGTGGTAGTTTGAATTGCAGCAAGAGATGCATGCTTTCTGTTTTATTTTGTTGGGGTTTGAATTTCTCTCCCCAGACTACAGGAAAGGAAGTGGGAAAAAGAGAGGAATGGTCAAAGAGGTAGTCACTACTGTGCTTAATGACACAGGATCTCAAAATAAATTATTCCTGTCCCTGATCTCTTTAACTGGGTATGACAGGCGCCTGTTTCTAAGTTTTTCTTGATTCTTTTATGGAGCTAGTTACTTCACATAAACCTCTCTGGTATGCTCAGTATATGTATTTCTAGGTGTTCAGTGGTTCACTTCCCTCCCCTCCCTTCCCCTCCTCTCCCCTCACCTCCCCTCACTCTCTTGCTCCTCCACCTACTCTCTCTCTCTCTCTCTCTCTCTCTCTCTCTCTCTCTCTCTCTCTCTCTCTCTCTCTCTCTCTCTCATGCTAATAACTCATAACTAAATTCTCAAAAACAGAATGGATATTAATCTGAACCTGTTTTTCTGTCCCACCATATTATGCGTCAAATTTGTTGTTTTGTCCAATAATTCAGGTGACTGATTTACGAAGAGTTTTAGGCTTCTGATATTTAGTTTTACATGAAATATTTATAAAAGAGAAACAAGGTAAATTGGAGATGAAGAGAAAAGCATAGGAAACTGGGGAAGAGAATAATCAGGAAAAGAAAAAAAAACATAGTGGGTAGTACTTGAAGTGAGTCTTGGAAAATAAAAACAACTTGGATTCTAAGAGGCACAGATAGGGGTACAGATTATATTCTAGGGATAGGGGTGTCAAATGTCAAGGTACAGAAATGGGAATGGGATTCATGTGGATAAGAAATAGAAATAAGGTCAAACTTACTGTACAATAGAATGCATGAAGTTAAATATTATGTAATGATTTTGGAAAGGCAAGATGAACCCGGTTGTGAAAAGCTTTAAATGTCAAAAGATGAAGTTTATTGTTCACTGGTCTTCAAAGGTAATAGGGATCCAACGAAGTCTATTGAATAGGGAAGTTATATGGTCAGGTGCATACTTTAAAAGTAATTTTTCTGTTGTGTGAAGGACAGACTCAAGTAGGGAGAGCCTTATGATATGAAAACCAGTTAGAAGGGGGTTATAAAATTCTACATTTTGTTTAAACTCTGGGCAAGAAAGAGCCACTGACATGTTTTGAACACATCTGTGATGCACATTAGAACTAAGAAGTTTTATAGCTGTGTGAAATACGGATTAGAGATGAGAGGAACTAAAAACAGAGATTTCTTTAGAAGTTATTACAATATATTAAGTGAAAGGTCATGAGAGGATGAGCTACTATAGTGACAGTGTAGATGAAAAGGATGAGATAAATGTGAGAAATACAAGAAAAGTGGAATCTAAAGAATATGAACCATATGGTATCATATGTGGAGAGGGGGAGGAGGGGAGGCAAGAAGGATCCTGGGCCTGATTAAATAAAATAGTGAAGGTGCCATTAGGAGGAAAGACTAAGTTGGGAAAGGTGATTTAAAAAATACTAAGTGGCTGAGAACTGAGTACAGACTTTCAAATAAGACAACAAAGACAACACTAAAGGACTTAGAATGAACAGTTTCACTTGAGTTCTGAAGACAGAAATTAGATTGCAAATGGTTTAGTGGGTTGATAAGGAAGTATATCTAATGAGTATAGATAAAGAATCTTACTGAAGCTTAGCCGTAAAGGGAGGGGAAATATAGGACAGCAGGTTTTTTTTTAATAAGAGAGTTTTTAAAATAAGATATTCTGCATAAAATGCTTTAACAATTTTAAAATGTTATGCAAATATCACCTAAGATTGTTGTTTATTATTTGGAAGTGGAAATTCCAACATGTGTGTAAGCAGAGGGAAGAAGTAATTTAAAAAATATTTATATTAGAGACTGAAGAAAGATGAGGGATGATTGATGAAATAGAGCCTGAGAGGAGATTAAAAAAAGGATTGCTTCAGGGCCCAAATAGGAAAGCTAGCCTTGACAAGGATGAGGAACAGGTCATCTTCAGAGGTTAACACAATGGAAAAGAAGATGGGTGAGAACATAAAAGACATTTTGCTGTATGTAGGAATGGAGATAAGAGAACTCATGACAGATGCTCTCAGCTTCTTAGTAAAGTATAAGATGAGGTCATATGTCCAGAGATTAAGAGGATACTAGGGTTTCCTCTTAGTCTCTGAGCAGATGACCTCATCTTATTGGGAGTTTGGAGCTTGAAAAAAGAAAAGGTTTAGAAAAGCACTATGGTCAGGGTTATAGGGAGTCAGTCAGTCAAAGATGAAGAGGATTGTGTAGCAGTGAGGGTTCAATTGAAATTAGATAGCATGTCATTGAAGTGGAACCAGTCGACATGATTTTGTTATTCCTTTAGCAGTGTCCTGGAGCTTGAGTGTACCATCAGAGAAGTGAGATTACAAAGTTATGTGTGGCTACAAATCTTTCTTGAGACATTGGTGAATAATATTCCCAATCTTCTTATATATAAGAGTAGAAGATCTTAAAATGACCATGATAGTTAGAAGATGCAAAATAATACAATTGCAGTTGCATTTTAGTGAAGGCTTTCCCTGTTGTTATAAAGGAGGGAAAAAAGTCTTTGTTATTACTGATGAAAAAGGTAAATAGCTGTAAAAATAAGATTAGATTTAAAAAATTCATGATTTTAATTGCTCCAATATATTAAGAAGTGATATATATTATATATGTTGTACATCATATATAACCATCATATATTAATAAATGAACACCTACTATGAATCAGGCAATATATTGATTGCCCGTTAGTTGATAAAATGTTTGATGATGTTTAATATTGGTCCATGTTATATTGCACCAATAGTAATTTTCTCAAGTTTCAAATCTATTGGGAGAAGTACAAAAAATTATTTACAAAGAAGATATAGGCAAGATGAATTAGAGAATATCAGCAGAAAAAATGCACTAGATTAAAATAAAGAAAATCCCAGAAAAGGGTTATAGAAGGAGGGATTTTCACTGCTCTAGATTTAAGAATCGACAGCCAAGATGGTGGAACAAAAGCAGGAACTTACTTGAGCTAAGCCCCAATTCCCTCAAATATCTGTAAAAAATGACTCTAAACAAATTTTAGAGCTACAGAACCCACAAAATGATAGAATGAAATACATCTCCATCTGACAACAGCCTGGCAAACTGACAAGAAGGCTCTATTGCACTGGCCTGGGAGCGGAGCATAGTCCCACTTGGGGCAGACAGGCACAGATCAGCAACACAGACTGACCAGAGAAGATCTCAGGGGACTGAATCACTGGCAATTGTGGTGGTTTCCCTCAACCCCTAAATATAAAAAAGAAAGAAAAAGGTCAGTAGGGAAACTCAGTTAGACATGTTAGACATGGGTGAGAGAAGAGAGCTGTCCAGCCCCTGCCCCCTGGGCCATGGAGGTGGCAGCAGATGCAGCTGCTGCTGCGGCGACTACTTAAAAGCTCCAGGCCCACAGATGGTGGGGAGACCAAGTAACTGACCAGAGGGCAATTGCAACAATCTCTTTCTTGGCATTGAGGCAGGATTCCCTTGCTTTGCCCTGCTTGGATGAGAGTCACAGTCTTGGGTGGTGGTCCTGGGGTGAGGAGCATTGATGTGGCAGAACTTATTGAGGCTGTGAAGAGGCAGTCCTCCTCACAGTTCTGATGCACATGCATAGAAGAAGCTCTGACAACAGTGCACAATCCCAGAAATTTGGGACATAGCACTCTACATTCCGCAAGCAGAGTTCTACTATGGCAAAGGGCTCAAGGCAAGTATTTGGCTGGCAAGAGGAGCAAATAGAGGAAGAGAAATCAGAGTATAGAATCTTTTTGTGACAAAGAACATCAAAATGTAGAACCAGAAGAAGACAACAAAGTCAAAACTCCTACATCAAAAGCCTCCAAGAAAAATATATATTGGTTGTAGATTTAAGAATAATATGTATAGACATACTTGAATTCATGGGAACTGGTCAGGCCACCAAGTGATACAGTATAGAAGAAGAGAAGAGGGAAGTGACCTGAAGAACACCTGCCATTACTAGAGATAACAAAGAACAAGTAAAGGAGACTGAGAAGGAGTTATTAGAGAGACAGAAGGTGAACCAAGATCAAAGAAGGCCATAAAATCTAGAAAGAATCATATATCTAAGAGAAGAGAGTGATTGACAGTTGCAAAAATTGTAGAGAGGTCAAGAAGAATGTGGAGCAAGAAAAGGCCATTAGATTTGAAGGTTAAGAAATCATTGGCAGGGGCGGCTAGGTGGCGCAGTGAATAGAGCGCCGGCCCTGGAATCAGAAGGACCTGAGTTCGGAGCCGGCCTCCGACACTTAATCCGCACAAACAAAAACCTAGCCATGTAACCTTGGGCAAGTTACTTAACCCCAATTGCCCTAAAGGGGCGGCTAGGTGGCAGTGAGTAAGAGCACCGGCCTCGGAGTTTGGATGACCCGAGATCAGATCCGGCCTCAGAAAATGAGCACCCACGCATAAATCAAATGACTAGCCGTGTAACCTTGAGCAAGTTACTTAACCCCAATTGCTTTAAAAAAAAAAAAGAAATCATTGGCATATTTAAACAGAACAATTTCATTTGAATGATGAAGTAGGAAGTCACACTGTAGGGTGTTAACAATAAAGTTAATAGAGAACAAATGGAACCATCAATTATAGATAGATTTCTCAGGGAGTTTAGCCTCAAAATGAAGGAGAGCTAAATGGAATAACTGCTAGCACAGATGGATGGATGGATGGATGGATGGATGGATGGATGGATGGATGGTTGGTGGTGGTGGTGGATAGAATGAAATCATTTAGAATGTTGAAGACATTTTCATATCTGTGGATAGTAGGGAAGCATGCAGTAAACCTTAAATGATCAAAGATAAGTGAGAAAGTTGGGGTAATATGAAGAAATATGATGCAGAAGATGAAACATGATAGTATACATTTTTAAATGATATTTTTATATTTAGAAAAATTTTGCTCTTTTTATCTCTTCCCCCCTCAACTGAGAAAGAAAGAATAATAAATCCCATTACAGACATTAATGGTCAAGCAAACTAAATGTCTGTACTGTTCTTCCCTCCACCTCACAATATAAATCTCGTTCTATACTCTAAGTCCCTCTGCCTATCAGAACCTTTGTTGTATGCTTTTTTGTTATGTCATCTAAAATTGTGATTGATCATTATGCTGCTCAAAGTTGTTTTATTTTTTTTATTAAACATATTCTTTTAATTTTTTTCAATAACTTTTTGTCCCAATTACATGTAAAAAAATTTTTAACATCCATTTAAAAACTGAGTTTGGGGCAGCTATGTGACACAGTGAATAGAGCACCAGCCCTGGAGTCAGGAGGACTTAAGTTCAAATCTGGCCTCAGACACTTAACACAAAACTAGCTGTGTCACCTTGGCAAGTCACTTAACTCCAATTGCCCTACCTTCCCCCCTCCAAAAAGCAAAAAATAAAATAAAATAAAGTTTTGAGTTCCTTCCTTCCCTCTCCTCCCCGTCCCTAAACCTGTAAGCAATTTGATATAGGTTATACATGTGCAATCATGCAAACTATATTTCCATATTATTGTTGTGAAAGAAATCACCCCCCCCCAAAAAAAAACACACCAAAAAAGTGAAAAAGTATTATTCTATCTGTATTCAGATTCTATCAGTTCTTTTTCTAGACATGGATAGAAATTTTCATTATAAGTCCGTTAGAATTTTCTTAGATTATTGTATTGCCAAGAATAACTAATTATTTGCAGTTGCTGATCAACGTTTGTAAGTCTTTCAAATTTATTTGTCTTTATATTATTGTTATCATCATATAAATTATGCTCTAGGTTCTTCTTACTTCACTCTGTATCAGTGCATGCAACTATTTCAAATTTTCTTTGAAACCATGTCCTTCACCATATTGTATTCTAAGTTCTCTGCTTTTTTATAATGGTAGACTAAATTGTGATTCATTCTGACTACAAATCCTTTCTGACTGCTTACAGTTTTTTGGTGGTTTTATTTACATTTAGAGGCTATGGATCTTAATAACAATGTTTTTATTCTGCTATGCTTTCTAGCTACTTGGCTCTCTTGTTTCTGTTTATGTAAATAGTTTTCTTTTATGTTTTCTTGAAATATTATTTCTATGTTCTTAGTTTTGGTAATGGCTTTCAGGTAGTACAATGATCTATTTCCCAGTCAATTGTTTCTTCCATTTCTCAGTCTTTTAACTTTGTTTCAATATTTACTGTTGTCTCACAGAGTCATTGGATTAAGTTGGTCCTTTCCAATTTTAAGCGTTTGTTACTTATATAATGTTTTGTGCTTCTTATGACATGCTATAAATTCTACTTACAATTCTTTCTTCCACAGTTATAATTTCTGTTTTATTTAATTTTACCACAGGCACTATTATTTCATTAGTTACAAACATTTCTCACTGAAAAACAAAACAAAGCAAAATAATACAAACAAGAAAATCTGCTTGCTTCATGTCTTCTAGGAATTAATTTAATTTGTGCCCAAGACACATTTCTCTTTGAGACTCTCCTTACAAATATTTTGGAATCTTTCTCTTATTCTGGTTTTATATCTTGAGCATATCTATGATCATACTAGTTTTCATGGTGGAATTATGTGTTGTTTGCTGTTTACTTCCTGATTTTAGACTTGATGTTAGGACTGAGCTCTGCACACTTCTGAAGAGAATTTCCAGGCTTATCTTGTTGCTGCTTTCTAGGAGGATTTCTCAAGATTTCTCAGTATGGGGAAATGCAAGCTTTCAGGTCTCTCCATATGGTCTGATCCAGGGCAAAGTGTGATTGCTACATCCCTAGTTCAAGCTTTGCAAATTTCTGACCTGGGTTTACATTTGAACAACCATCTCAATTTATTTCTTGTCCTGTTTGGAGTTTCAATAGACTGCTGGTGGATTTAGCTATTATCAGCCAAAGGGAAAGCCCTATTGATTCAGTTTGAAACAAGTGTAAGCTTTCATTTGATCTGGGATCTCTACCCTGGTTATTCCTCTACATAATTCAGATGACTTGAAACTGAAAATAAGATCCAATTTGTCTCTTGAGATCTGAGTCACACAGTTACTATTGATGTGTTAATTTACCCTTGGCTTGGTACACAGCCGAGGGCCTGTCACCACTGGTAGGTACAGCTTCCCTTCTCAGTCAGCTCTTGATCTATGACTCAGTAATAGGTAATAAGCTACTGAGCTTTTGTTTGGCACCTGTCTCTTCAACTTTCACAAATGTGGACCTTTCTATGCTAGATACAGAATCTTTTCTTGCCTGATACAAAGACTATAAATAATCTGGAATGCTCCAAGTAGTCTGCTGCTGGTCAAAACCTGTCCCCAGTGTCTCAGAACTGCCTGTTTCCCAATGCCAACCTGGGCTAGAAAAAATAACTCATTGTGATTTTTTTTTCTTGGATTCCCCAATTAGGATTAAGTCTAGCATATTTTCTAGGTCTATTTGATGGAGATGTGGAGGTGGGAGCTTGCTGAAATTCTTGCTGCTACTCTGTTATGTTGGCTTCATTTCAGAGAGAGAATGGGATCACTTGCATATACAGTGTTGTTTATCTTGGCAAGGAGAAAGGCCATCTCTTCTTGATCAACAATCTCATGCTGCAGAGAGGTCAAGAAGGATTAAGATTGTGAAAAGTATATTTGATTTGTCAATTAAGAGATCATTGGTAACTTTGGAAAAAGCAGTTTCAGTTAAATAATGAAGTCAGAAGTCAGCTTACATAGAGTGTAGTTCCCTTCCTCCAGGAATTTATTTGAGAAGGAAATAGAGATTATGAATGGTAGATAAAGAAATGGCAGTTCATTTTTTTTCAGTTGATCAGAAAGAAGCAGTATGTGTCTGAAGTTAACATTTTTTGGTTTATTTCAACTAGTGATTTTATTTATTCAAAGATCTGCAAATAAATTCACTCTTTCAATATAAATGAAATATTATACAACTTTAAAAATATCATTCAAAATTTCTTGGGGCTATTGTAAATATCTTACTCAGGGTCCAGTACAGTCTGTATAGGAAATAGGACCTAAACCCAGGTTATTACAACTCCCAAACTGGCCCTATGCCACATTGCTTCTCTAGACTGGCATATTTAAACTTAATAGGATGACTCTTCCATATACACTATGCCCACTGGAGTTTTGAAGACGTTGTCAAAATGCTAGTTTTAAGAGATGACACCAGTGTTTCCCATTTAGTGTTTCACAAACCACTAAAAGGTTCATTACCATTCTTCTGCTAAAAATTCTTTAATGATGCTTTATATATATATATATATATATATATATAATGGCATAATTATTATATAATAATTTATTATATATTTATTATATAATAATTTACTATATATTTACTATATGATATATTATATTTATATTATTATATAATGTAATATATAATATTATATTATTATATTAATAATAATTATTTATTATATAATTATATATATAAATAATGGCATAATTGTTTTACAAATATATTTTGTATATATACATCTCATTCCTAGAGGTTCACATTTGTTGCTATTGTTGTCTAAAGGCATTCACAGAACAAACATGTTGGGAATTACTGAATTACACTGTGGTAGGTAACTTTAGATTTCAAATTTATGATGGAAATGTTTTTTTTTTAAACAAATGCTTTATTAACTTCTGTTTTATATCTTTCATTTCTATCAGATTTTGAGTTACAATCATTTTCCCCCCACTATTCCCTTACCCAACCTCCCAGAATAGTAGTCCCACAAGATATCGCTTCCTCCAATCTGCTCTCTCCCATACCCCCATCGACTTTTCCATTAGAGGAAGGTGAATCTTTGTGTCCCAATGCCTGCACATTTTATCTCCCTATTACAAGCAAAAGAGTATTAATAATAGTATTTATATATATATTTGGAACATTTAATGTTACGACCTCGAATTTCAGATCCATTTCCTTCCTCCCTTGTCACCCATTCCTTCTTGGGATATAAGTAATTCAGTATATGTTGTACATGTCTAGCTATGCAAAATATTATCATAGTAGATATATTGTACAAGGCTGCTTATAATTCCCTCCCACTCATCCCACCCCCCACCTGGTCCATTCCCTACATAATCCTGTCCCTCTTCTATAGTGGGTACTTCCAACCTCCCCTAACCCCAAGGATGCCCTCCCATCCATCATCCTTCCTCTCATCCCCCTTCCCCCTATCCTGCTGCAGGTTGAGATATCCCATTTAGTATGTATGTCATTTTCTCCCTGAACCAAATTCAATGTGAATGTGGTTTTGCCTTTTTAGCCTTCCTTATTCTCCCCCTCCTTTGCAACCATTTCCCCTTGCTTCTTCTACATGGGATAGTTTACCCTACCCTATCTCTCCCCATCTCCTCTTGCTACTTTCCTCTCTCACCTCATAATTTCACCCCTTGAGTATTCTCCCTTCCCAACAAATTGAACCTATGCCCTCTATCCATATATAACTGTAACCATATGCACACACATTCACATATGTATTCATATGACCACACCCCCTTCTTTCATTATTTTCATCGTGAGAAAGATATCATCAGTCCCAGTTATTGCTTTTCCATATAGGAATGTAAATAGCTCAACTTTGATAAGTTCCTTTTGATTTCTTTTCCCTGATTACCTTCTCAGGCATCTCTTCCTTCTTGTGTCTGGATGTCAAATTTTCTATTCAATTTTGGTTTTTTCCTCAAGAATGCTTGAAAGTCCTTTATTCCACTGAATGACCATATTTTCCCCTGAAACAAAATACTCAGTTTTGCTGGGTAGGTGACCCTTGGGTTCAGTCCCAACTTTTTTGTCCTCTGGAATATCATATTCCATGCCCTTGGATCCCTCAGTGTAGAAGCTGCCAGGTCCTGGGCTATTCTGATTGTGTTTCCACAATATTGAAATTGTTTCTTCCTGGCTGCTTCTAGTATTTTCTCCTTGATCTGGGGATTCTGGAACCTCGCTACAATATTCCTGGGAGTTTTCTTTTTGGGATCTTTTTCAGGAGGTGATCGGTGGATTCTTTCAACCTCTATTTTGCCCTCTGGATCTAAAACATCAGGGCAGTTTTACTTGAGAATTTCTTGAAGGGTGATTTCTAGGTTCTTTCTTTGATCATGGCTTTCAGGTAGTCCAATAATTTTTAAATTGTCTCTCCTGGATCTATTCTCCAGGTCAGTGGTTTTTCCCATGAGATATTTCACATTGCCTTCTAATCTTTCATTTGTTTGGATCTGCTTAACAGCATCTTGATTTCTCATAAAGTCATTAGCTTCCATTTGCTCCAGTCTAACTCTGAAGGAATGAATCTCCTCAGTGAACTTTTGAGATTCTTTTTCCATCTGGCAAATTTGACTTTTTAAGGCACTCTTTTGATTGCCCTTTTGGGCCTCCTTTACCATTTGAGGTAGTCTATTTTTTAAGGAGTTGTTTTCCTCAGTCAGGCTGTTGACCCTCATTTCATACTTTTCCTGCATCCTTCTCATTTCTCTTTCTAATTTTTCCTCCACTTCTCTTATTTGATTTTTAAAGTCCTTCTTAAGGTCCCCTATGGCCTGCAACCCACTCATGTTTTCCCCTGGGGCTTTTGGAGCAGGACTTCTGACCTCACAGTCCTTTTCCTGCTCTATACCCCCAAAATATGAGTCTAGGGTTGCATTTTTCTGTTTCCTTTGCCTTGGCATGTTGCCACTTAATTACTTGACTTTTGGGCTTGTTGCCACACTATGGCTTTAAGGCCAGATAGAGGAATTTTCGTCCCGAACGTGTGGGGGGCAACTTCCGTTTCTGGCAAGCTGTAAACCCACCCACGACTTCCACCCTAGATCACAATCCAGATCCAGGGAGGTTAAAGCAAGAGCGATTACCCCCCAAGACTGATCGCTGGATCTCCCTACGATTTGGAGGCCGGGAGCTGGAGCCACCTCTGAAAACTGCAAAATAGCGTGTCTCCTCAGCTGCTTCTAGCCCCCAGGGGAGGGAGCCGACGCATTCCCTAAATACCAGTCCCAAAGTCCATAGGACACCAACCTCTTACTTTGTCGTAGGCATGTCTATGTTGATAATTCTGGAGTCGCCACAGCTCCTGGTGTTCTGGGGTTCCTCCAGCTGGCTGCTGGCCCTGCCGCCCTGGGGCTAAAACCTCGGCTCACGTGGACCTGGGCTCGACTCGACTCCTGCGGCGCTTCGCACTGCCAGGTCCCAGACCACTGTGCTGGTCCTTCCTGCCAGGCTGCTGGGCTGTCCTCAGCGGGAGGTTAGCTTCTCTGTGTCATTCTGTGGGTGCTGGGGCTCTAGAAGTTGTTCAGAGTCCCCTTTTACATAGTTTGGGGGGAATCTGGGGGCAGAGTGGCTTGGATGAGCTGTTTCTACTCCGCCATCTTGGCTCTGCCCCCCTCTGGAAAAGTTTTTAAAGTCTCATTGTTGATTTCTTATGTTTTTTCTCTTTGTATCAATTGATAAGATTTAAAAAGGAGTACAAATTACAAAGGAATAAAAATTAACATATTTTGGTATTACCCTAGGATTTTTATGTGCACTTTCACTAGAGGTATTTAAAGTACGAAATTTGAAGGAAACCAAATAAGGGAGAGAGAGAGAAAGAAATCCTGTCTATTCAAGGCACAGAAAATATAAGTAAAAGATCAGATGATGTTTTTATGCTGTTCTTTGTTACAACAATGTTATTTGCAGTTGCTGTGTGGGTGTAAGACCAACAACACCAGGATACAGGAGGGCTGCTAGCACCGGCTCTTTCTGCTTTTCTAAAGGAAAGCAACTCAAAAGGAGTCAAAACTCTTACCTTAATCACATATATATATATAGTTTACTTGGTTCAGGGGAAAAAGTCAGTACCCTGAATTTCAGTGAAAATACAAACAGAAATTACAAGCAGAAATAATAGCATAAAGATCAACCGAGAGGGCTTCTAATCATCTGACCAAATAAAACATACATCACAGATCAACAGACAGATTCAACTGTGTGATGATTACATACATACATAGTTACCAGAGAGAGAAGCACCATCATCTGGGTTTTCAAAGCCAGGGGGGCCCACTTAATGGCTACCCAGAGTCTCATCTAGCTATATCACATGAATGCTCTTCCCATAAGTGAGCCCCAAAGCAAAATGCTAACCTCAGAGCATATATATATACACTTCTTCAGAGATAGAGGGCATCACAATCTTTGTTACCCAGGCTCATGTGACTCAGACTCATGTGACTTAGGCTTCCATGTGACTTAAGCAAGTCACATGGGTCTATTAATGGATGGGAAAGATCTTCCCATTAAGCAAAAATTACTATTCAAGGCATAGAAAATATAAGCAAAGCATTAGACAATGTTTTAAAACCGTTCTTCTATGAAGATAAACCTACTTTTGTTTTTCCAGCTGTCATCTCTATCTCCTATGCCCTCTAACAAACTAGTGCCATTCAAATCTTAAAGCATTATATAATGGCACTTATGACTGTTAATACTTTGACACACCCAAAAGTCAGCTAAAGTGAAGCACCAGAAAAGTGGAGGCTGTGAGGTGTAGTGAGGAAACTTCAAAGTGAGGGAGAAAAATTCAATTCAGTTCAGTTCAATTAAGCAAGTATTTTATTGTGCTAGATATTGGGGATACAATTACAAAACATCTTTCCTCTGGCATATACTCTGTAACCTCTCTTTTAACCTCTCTTTGCTTCAGGCTACTCTCTAAACTGGCATTTTAAAGGTTAAAAAACCCTACTCCCCAGGGTTATTATGAGACTCTAAAGAGATAATAATTTTGAAGGACTTAGCAAAACTCAAAGTGTTATATAGATTCTCATCTACATCATCATCATCCTATTGTGAAAACATTATGGTCTTGGAAATTTACAGAAAACCTGAGTGCCCAGAAGTTTCAGTAGCATAAATGGAGATTCACTTTGCTATTGTGGTTACTTTTGGCATTCTATATGAATATATTAAATTATATTTACTTTTTTAGTTTATTTTCTCTTCATCTTTTGCATGAGGATTTTAAACTATACACACATGCACATTCATACACTCACAGGAAGAAAGGGAGCTTTGGAAGACAGCTAAAGCACCAGGAGGTTTGTAGGTGGTGAGTGGGTCGTGAAATACTCACCTCATTCACTCATAAATAAATATTGTTGGGAGGTATCCAAATTTTTCAGAATACAATAGGCTGTCTCTAATGACTTGATATAAGTTGCTGAAATGGATACCATATGCATAATTAGAGATGAAAGAACAAGAACATGCTTTTCTGAGTTAAGAATACACTTGGATCTAGTAAGATCAGTGCTTTTAATTAAAATTCAAACCTTCTGGGATTTAAGCTTTTGTTATTTTTAGCAATATGTAATGTTTTATTTCTAAAGGAAAGCCCAAATGTCTCATGAAATATCTACATTGAGCAAAACACACCATCTTATCGTCTGGTTCCTCTTCATTGTTTTCATATGACTGGACTTTGAGGGCCAGGCCCCATACCTTTCCCAAGTCATGGGAATTCTTTTGTCTTTAATGCATCAACCATATTTTTGTAGAAGTTAGACTAATCGTAGAAATATCAGAATCTGATTCTTTGAATCACAGATCACAATGAAAGAAGAAAACCAATGCTAAAATCATTATAATTCCATTTCTTTGGTGAATTTCCAAGAGCAAGCTACACACCAAGATTACAATGAGTATGCTAGTAGTTGGAGGGTAACATGGATAAGTTTGCCAATCTTCACAATGGTGAGCAGGTAAGACAATTTTAGATACTCTCAAGATAGCCAACGTTCCACATACAAAGGGACATAATGGTGAATTTTCTTATAACTACTGAAATTAATAAAGAAATACCTATCAGGTTTATGTTTAAGTAGAGTAGGTAATGGTTAGGAAAACGATATAGTTTTTGTTCCTCCCCCCATTCTAATAGGCTAAATTTAATAACTACATGGCCAATGATATTCATGGTATAGAAAATGATCATTAACTTTGAAATCTGCATGTACTCTAATATTTAATACATCTATGCTTAAAGTGGAGATTCCCTCCAAAAATATGTACCATAATCTATCCAGTCAGTCAACAACAATTATTATCATCTTGCTATGTGACAGGCATGGTTCTAATCACTTTGGATACAAAGAAAGAAAAAAAAAACACTGCCTTTACCCTAAAGGAGCATGCATGTAGATAACTATCCATGTCTATCTATTGTATGCCACTTCTATCCATGTCCTTCTGTCAACTTACCATAGAGGATTTACTTAAGATTTAGTAGAGGAAATTAGCATATGAGACATACAAAGCATGTTTAATTTATATGCATACACACATATGTGAATAATATTAAAATAATACCATAGTTATTATGTGAGATAACAGTAGTAAAAGTCATTAATACTAATGACAAGAAAGGGAATCAAGGAAGGTATGCTTCAGGATGGTTGTATTTGTATTAGTTTTTGAAGGCTGAATTGGAGTGTTGCAGGTGAACAGGTGAGCACTGGTATTCCAGGTATGAAAAAAAATATAAGCAAGGTATGGAGGTGGGATTAAAAAGGGTAAGTTCCAAGAAAAAAGAAACATCTATTTAGAAAAAAGCAGAGAAATAGCATGTTATGATGACGATTGAGCACCTTGAACAATAGGAAAATGGATTCTAACCTTTTTTTTGAATGAGAAACATTAAAGGAAGAGTTGTGAGAAGAAGAACATGACTGGGTATATGCATTGGAAAGATAAAGCAAATAGTAGTATGAGGGATATTTTGAGTAAGAGCAAAAATGGAGATCAAAAGATATATTAGAAGACTATGGGAATAATATTATTATATCCATTTGGGGAAATATTATAAAGGCCTATAGGAGGGTGGTGGCTGTGGGATTAGAAAGGGGGAAAGAGATGACAAGTGACTTAGTAAATGGTTAAATTGAGGAATGAGAGAGATGAAAATGTAAAATGATGTCACTAATAGAAAACAATGGAGTTGTAAAGAATAACATTTTAAGTAAAAGATAAAAGTACAAATTTGGACATGAAACTGAGGTACAAGATATACATTGAATTAGAAATGTCCTGTAAAAATCTGAGGGTTTATATCTGGAGTCTGGGAGAGAGTTTGTGATCTATGCTTGGGATATATTTATGCAGAAATTATAGCTGAAGTCATGGGGGCAAATGAAATAGCATAGAAAGAGGTTATGGGGGGTGGCTAAGTGGCGCAGTGAGTAGAGCACCCACCTGGAGTCAGAAGGACCTGAGTTTGGATCCAGTCTCAGACTCTTAACACACACACAAACAAAAACCTAGCTCTGTGACCTTGGGCAAGTTACTTAACCCCAAATAGCCTCCAAAAAGAAAAAGAAAGAAAGAAAGAGGTTATGGGAAAAGGTGAAAAGAAGGGTGAGGAATGAGTCTTGGGAAGAAAATCACTATGAAGAATTTGGGAAAAGATGAAAAAGCAGCAAAGGACTGGCTAAAAAGTGGGAGATGAATTAACAAAAAGTCATTTACATTTAGAAACAGAAGCGTGTGTTGTGTAGGAAACCAAGGAAATAAGAGGGTATCTGAAAGGGGCAGTGGAAAACAATACTAAAAACTGTACATAATTTAGGGAAAATGAGAACAGAGTAAAGACCATTGGAATCGATATGAATAAAGCCATTAAAGCACTTTTGAAACCACTTTCAATAAAGTGAAATGGTAAGAATCAAATGTAGTTTATGAGAGAATAGAGAGCAAATATATGGTCAGAGAATGGAAGCTTTAGATGTATCAATTTTTTTCAAGAAGAAGAGAAATCATATGGTGGTAGGATAAATTGGAAAGATTATTGAATTTGTAATTTGGGAAAGTTAAACTTTTAGTAGGCATATGGAAAAAATTCAGTCAATAGGAAGTAGAATTAATAGTCTTAGAAAGGGGTATTTCCATATCTTTTTCTGTGACCAGAGGGAAGGGGAGTGAGAATGTTTGATGAAGCTGAACAGTCTTGGGGGATATAATAGGGTAACAATGTATGCTTTTGTCATTTTATCTTGATTTTCTCAATGAAGGATATACTATGTCATTTGTAATTTATGGGATACCTCTGCTTTATAAAGTTCAACATGGAATCACAGAAGTAAATGATCATATATATGTACATACACATGTTATATATTTGAGCACATATATGTATGTATATGTGTATATATACATATAGGATAATATTTAGGACATAAGAGAACTATTATTAATTTAATTATCCAATATGTTTTTAGTGTGGCTTACACTGTCAATTATTTAAGATGTTTGGATAATGATGCTAATGAGACTTGAGTAAGAACTTTCTAGTTGTAGTAGTAGAAAACTACTAGAAAGTAGTTTTAATACAACCAAGTACAGATAACTTTCTACATATATAGAAAGACTCTTTTCCAAGGCTACAATGCCTAACATAGGCCATCTATCTTGGGAATACTTATTATTGGTCATAGCATGCTCAAGTGAGAAGTCTAGGCATTAAAACAAATGTTTAAAAGCAGGGTAACAGAAGAGTTCATTATATATGCTATATTTCTGAAGTACAAGTGTTTTACAAAGACAACACATACCATATATCATGTGGCTTATGGGAATGGCATCATTCAATATCTTCTAAAATTGTCACTGGGAATATTGTTTATAGAAGTCCTAGAAGCCTAGTTGTAAAAATATGCAATGACCTAATGAAAAAGAGAAGCTAGGTTTTATGGGGTAAATTTGTTGTTGTTGCTGCTGTTAGTAATGAAAAATCTAGCTTTTTCTTTGTATATCAAAGTTTCACATATAGCAGAGGTCATCTCAGTACTCTCTGACAAGTCTCAGATGGTCTAACGAAAATGACTATGTTTTTACTGGACAACTAATTGGCACCCTTATGATGTCAAAGTCAAGGTACTCTGGATTGAAAATAGCCTTTTCCCCATAGGTGGTTGCTTAAGCTTAAGCCTAAGGCACAGTCTCTGAGTATGGTAAAGAATGTTATAGTGATTGTACATATAAATAGCAGACTTGTCATCATGGCCTGTCAAGCTGGCATCTCTCATGAGTATTGAATTCATTTTAAAAATAGGAAGAACTATATAGGATAGTAGCCACAGAAGTCACTCCCAAAGAGATCACAGAAGGCCTTGAAAAAGATATATGAAAAGCACATTAGAGTATAAATGAGTCAAAAGTGAATATCTTTGAAAAGTCCCAATTCCACTCAAATTAGATACCATTCACTGTCCTGAAGTAAGTAGTCTAGACCATTTTCCCTCCAAGTAACTTTTCCTTGCCTTTTATACAGAGCTAGCAAGCAAAGATCATCCATTACTGGAGGATCTTGAACAATGTCATATACCCAGCAGGTGCTCAATAAATGTCATTTGATGATGGTATTTGAATAATGCCACTGTTAGAAATAACAAATGTATCCATGGAATATAACCTTCTGCCTTGAATCAAGTCTGACCCTTCTAAATCTATCGAGTTCATATGTTTTCTCTGCAGTCATCACAAAAACATAAGAAAGTGTTTGGTGCATTCAAGAACCTTTCCAGATGAAACCTTGGGGACCCATTTTCTAATTTCATCTTTTACAACTAAGTGTATATTTAAAACAAATTTGCAAATGAGTAGTCCAAGATTTATCCATGATAAATAGATAAATAGTACATTAGAAGATTTATTGATAATTCATCTTTCAGTTTCTTAAATGAATATAGTATAGTACTCATATTGATATCAGTCATGATAAATTAAGAAATTTTAAAGCACAACAAATATTAACATTTATACTTGAAGATTATGAATTTTTACATGACAAAATGTGACTTTCTTAGGAAATTACATATAGTGGTAGCTATCCTTTGTTTTTTGGTAAAAAAGGATTGATTTTAAAACAGAAATGGATTCTGACCCTAAATACACTTAACATGGTAATTTTAAATATAATTTTAGATTTCTTGATAATGTGAGGAGGAATTTAATTTCTTACATTTTATTGTTATTATATACTCTCAAAAAGAACATTAAATGGATGATAATACTATTTGTAAAGGACATAGGTATTGTATGCGTATAGGGAACTCCAGGATGAAGGAACTCCCTATCTGACTGCAGGTAAATGCCCTCTTTTTGGCTTATATACACTAAGAGAACTACCTATCCAAATTCATACAGCTGGTACTTATCAGATGTGGGATTTGAACTCAGTTCTATTCTGACTCTGATGCCAGTTCTCTAGCTACTACATCAAATTACCTCTCTTATGAAATCAAAATGTTAAAACGAAACAAAGGAAAACTATATAAACTATATACTGTTTTAAACAGAGGTATGCTAACATCTTTTTAAAGAGAGTAATTGCATCTTACACATAACTGTCTTACAAATAATGATTAATATTAATTTAAAATTCTCCCAAATGGTAATAATCAGGAAAAAATTTTGAAAATTTAAATCAAAAACTTAATCAAATTTCTAGTTGGGGGAGGGTTGATAGTAAGACACTCACCTTGACCTGAAAAAATTGTGGTAGAATGTGATTTTTGTTTGTTTATTAGAGGTTTTATATTGATTGTTTTCTTAATGGGCAACAGGAGGAGAAAAAGATATCGGTTGTGAATCCTGCATTTCATTCTCTGAGTGTAGAAGTGCCCCAAATAACCAGCTGATACTGAAACTCACTACATACTAATAAAAATGCTTGTTGAACTTGAATAAATAACTTTTTAGCCTATGCTAGAAAACTAATTTTGGCTCTAGGTATTTTGCTCCTAACACAAAGATACTCCAGATAGTATCTTTAAAATTGTAAAAGGTGTAATATAGGTAACTGTTGATTTGAATTTGTTGTTATTCTGTGGAATGTGATCCAGTCAGAGCTCTGAGCAAACTGTGCATCTTTAAATGATCAACAAAAAAAGTATTTCACCAGCATGTTTCCACTTTTCAATGGACTCTGACCTTGTATTTCAATACAACAATTTCCCATTTTATGTTTCCTTACATGGCATTCACAGATGAAAATGAACCATTAATCATTCTAAGCACTCTTTTACAGTATCTTTGCAACAAACTCACTTCACATTTACACAACACAGCTTTTTATATGCAAATAAAGCTCCCCAGTTTCCTAAGATGTCTTCTCTGGCAATGGAAGTGATTAGATGTTGGCATTCTCAGTGGCAAGCTCCTGACAGGCTGATTATCCCCCTCTGTGCTTGCAGCAGCCACAGTCTGTAATAAGTAAGAGGCTGTAAATTCTAGGGACCACTCATTTTCCCATTTTACTGTCTGCGGGAGCTAGTGAGAGTTGGAATCCTCCAGTTCTGCCCTTTTGTGTCCGTTAAAATAATACCCAAAATGCTTTTTCTCCCTACAAAACATAATTGAGCTATAGACAATGATTCTAATCAACATAGCATATTTTGTTCAAAGGTTAGTTTCTTATTCTACAAACTCAACAATTCAAGGGTTTCTAGTTTTGTTGTTAGCATGGGAAATTCTGAGATAGTCCCACCAAGGACATGAGAAGGCTTGCATTTCCCAGTGGTCTTCTGTCATGGTGTTTTCTTGCATGGCTGTGTTGCTATGACATTTTGCATTATTGTTCTGGGCTCAAGGACATGAAACCTTTCAAGAAAGAAATCATGAATAGAAACATTATTCTCAAAAATGGCTGACCATGCTATATTGTCAAAGTGTTATATGACAGTAGGTCGTCCAAGGGAAAGAAAAGTAGGGGAAAAAGGTAAAATATTTTCATTTTGTTATTTTCTATTTTACTGTGTAAATTGAGACTTAGAATTAATATCTTCAGTACTCAAAAATAATCCTGCAGCATTGTTTAATGATGACAAAATTATATATATGAAGACAGAAGTAATATAGACTAGTGGAAGTAAGCATTCTCATGTAAAGAGGACAAATAATAGTTGAGCTTGCTACTCAGAATATTCTTTTTCTGGTTTTAATGTGATGGGTATATATTTGCTATTTTCTAGGTAATGTGAAGAAGTAGAATTTCTGTGTAAAATACTTTTTTTTTCTTTCTGTTTTAACATTTAGGAGTTTCTAAAAAGTATATAAGCAGCTATTCACCAGTTAGTCCTCACTAACGCTAGCACCTTTTGCTTTTTTTGTATATTATTTTGCATATAACATTGCATATATATGCATTTAACACTAAATAACTTAGTGTATTGAGATAATTAATTGAAGATCTCTCTCTAGGAAACAAAGAGTCATCAGAAGTTTACACAAAATATAGTGAGGTAGGGATCTGATAAATATAGTCTAAAAACCAAAACCTCAGAACGATGAATAAATCTACCAAAAATAACTCTGGGAATTCTCCATAATATGTATAACATGTTGGTCTTTACCAGTCTCCTCTCCAAAGAATAAAAATATGGTTATTTTCAATATGATTTTACAAAAAAAATTGAAATTATTTAATGAGATTACATTAATATTAGGGATTTAAACAAGATATTGAGAAGATAATAGAATGAATATAAATTGCTGATTGATTGAAGGAATAGCTATACACACGTCAACAATCTGTGCTGTTGGTCAATGGACATACTTTCTAATCCCAGGTTACCTCTCTAGACAACTCAATAATATATGTATTTATCTTAGATAAATCTCTAACATGGCTCCTACAGCATTTTTCCAATCCTTTTCCACACTTTTCAATCCTGAACCATAGGCTCTAAAGATAAACCTAATTCTTAGTTTGCTGAGAATGAGGCCATTCCTCAACCTTCCTTACCTCTACTTAAACACTTCTATGTATCTCAATGCAACTAATTCTCCTTGCCTTAATGTCTTAAAGGAAGAGATGTCCTTTGTCCTTTCCCAGATTCACTGCTTCATTTGGGACCAAGATCTTATGCCCCTCTGTCTCTTCTAGCTTCTTGCTTCATAAATCTTTCCTTCCTTACACTTCAAATAAGAAATAAGATTTCATAAGTATTTTCCTCTGTACTTTTCTTGTTGCATATAGTACCATAGTTGTGCGTGTTTGTGTGTGTGTGTGTGTGTGTGTGTGTGTGTGTGTGTGTAATGTCCAGTTATCAGATATTTGAGCATCTTGAGAAAAGGGACTATGTTTTCTATATTATTTGTCTACCATTTCATAGCTATCTTCTTAATATGGAATTAATTAATTCCATATTAATAATTATTTTAATTAATTAATTAATAATTCAGTCCACCACTGGCCTTCTCACACTGGAAGTAAATTCTACTTCTTTGTCTCCCTCATCTGACTGATCACATCTTCCTAGAACCTGTGTTTAAAGAAAATGACAAAGCCAGCCATGTTTTCATTCCTCTTCAGGCTTCAATCCAGATATTGCATACTTTTTTTCCAGTAATACC